>JAQGBX010000950.1:0-28861 GCA_034698745.1 Megaphyllum sjaelandicum
TGTCTCGCGAGTTCGAAATGAAGGACCTCGGCCCGATAAGCTACTGCCTCGGAGTCGAGTTCGACCAAGACCCAAGTGATTACTAACCTTTAAGCCAACTTGCTCGTTACATGTTATATATTTATACAGTAATTTGAATTCACAAATAGTCCCAATTATGAATGTGAACATTTTTATGAAACTACCAGGATTCCCCCACATCTGGAAAACCTGGAAAAGTCAAGAAACTTGAAAATGACCTGAAAAAGTCAGGGAAGTTTACAAATCTTAAAAATTGTGGTTAAAAAATAAATATTTTTTAGCGTCAATTTTAGAATATATGCCAATTTTTCACGTAGTTATTGGTCAAAAAAGTTATTTTTAAACGTGGAAAAGTCATGGTTTTAATCCGCGTTTTATAGAGTTAAATTTTTGGTCAAACAACGACCAAAAATATGATGTCATTTAATGCCGGGTTTAGAGTGATCATTTCTTAGGCAAAAATGACGTTATTTTTTGCCAGGTTTTAGATGGTCATTTCTTAGGAAAAAATTGACGTCATATTTGGCCAGATTTTAGGTGGTCATTTCTTCGAAAAAAATGACGTCATTTTTTTACAGGTTTTAGATGGTCATTTCTTGGGAAAAAATTGACGTCATATTTTGCCAGATTTTAGGTGGTCATTTCTTGGGCAAAAATGGCGTCATTTTTTGCCAGGTTTTAGGTGGTCATTTTTTGGGAAAAAATGACGTCATTTTTGCCTGGCTTTAGGTGGACATTTTTTAGGTAAAAAAATGAAGTCAGGTTTTGCGTGGTTATTTGTTGGGCGCAAAATGAAAAAAAATGACCTCCTTTTTGAAAACTGACCAAATAACAAACCAACAGCGAATAATGCCAATGTGTCTACACGCGCTCAATTTTTAGGGCAGTCTGTCATGGCTGATTTTACATAGGCACCATCCCAGCATTCGCCTAAAGGGATTGTGGGAAACCATGAAAAACCACAATCGAAGATAGCCGACACGGGAATCGTACCCGGGTCTACCGAATGCAAGACTAGAGCACTAACCACTCAGCCACCTTGCTCGGTAATTGGTAAAATATCCTTTAATTACTCGATGATTTTTGTAATTCAAAGAAAGTTTCAAATAAAATTTAAACAAATTTGAAGACGCTAATGACGCGAGTAAATGCATTTTATGAAAAATACATTTTTCGACTAAATATTATATAATTGTAGACTTTTGTTTTGTTGTAAATTTCTATCATTATCGTTCTAATGTGTAGTTGCTTATTTACGAATGCTACTTCGGTAAGGCTTTTTCAGGGTTCTTCCAGACCTGGAAAACCTGTAAAAGTCCGGAAACTTGAAAATGACTGATAAAAGTCAGAAAAAAATTGTTTATTTTGAAAAAGTCAGGGAAATTCAACGCAGTTTGTGCAATCCAAAATTAATACTTCTATGAGGTTAGCTTAGGGCTCATTTTCCGATCATAAATTTGCAAAGTTATCCATTAATCAGGGAAATTTCCGAGGACAAATTTGCAAATTTTTTCCGGTACTTATCTATTATATCGACTACCGAGACCGGAAAGCATAGAAGCTATGCAGGGAAACGCAACGGATTTTTGATTTTATGTACCATAATGTACCAATTTCTTCCCAGGTTTCAATTTAAATATATTATTTACAGTTAAGGTTAGGTTAGGTTAGTCCGGCGGGGATAAAACATTGGAAATCACATTTACATAGACGTTTTCCTGCATAGCTTCTATGCTTTCCGGGCTCGGTAGTCGATATAATAGATAAGTACCCAATTTTCTTTACAACATATTCAGAAAATAGGTTCAAGGTCAGATAAACTAAATCATAGTCAAAAACAGCACATTAAGCTGCCATCATTTGTGCTACTTTAATCGACTAATAAGCTGTGTTTAGATTGTTTAATATCTGTTGTGAGGGTTTATGCAAACAACTAGCACCTTTAGGTTAGTGACCTATTAATTTGGTCTAAAAATATTTCCTCTATCATAATTATATAAAAACCATAATAAATTAGACTAGAAGTTGTAGTATACTGTGTTATACTATAATAAAATTATATTTTAATTGAAGCTGGACTCATACACTATATAACTTACTAAATAACTTTTGCGCAAAAATGTGGGCTTTAATTTTTTTAAATTATTTTTCAGAATGACTCTGCAAATTTATCAAACATCAATTTTTGACATATGGGCAGAAAATACAAAAAAAACAAAGAAATAATGCAATATTTGCATATATTTTGCAAGAACTAGGCAACTCGTCTTTGCCAGATCATATTTTAAAAGAAATAAAAACAAGAAGTAGACGTTTTTCTCAAAACATTGAGCAAAGTTTGGCTAAATCAGGGAGACACCGAGACTCGGACCCTTTTATTGCAAGTTTGCGTGTCTCACCAAAAACTAAACACAATGAATTAGTTACAGGAGTCAAATTACAGTAACTACACACGACCAGGATACTTTGTAGAAAAGCGACGTTTCGACGCCATGTGTCTTTTTTTTTTGTTCTTTTTCCACCTGTACAACGTGGTGGACCTCCATTTCCCTGAAATGTAATTTGATGAAATTCTTATTTCTGTTGGTGTATTGCAGTGTTGGGCTTGAATAAAGACGCATGGCGTCGAAACGTCGCTTTTCTACAAAGTATCCTGGTCGTGTGTAGTTACTGTAATTTGATATTGTTTCCGACCACATGAAGATGAACACTAATCTTTAAGTACGCATAAAAAGCATTTAATAGCGCTTATGTTTATAGTACAGAGAATATGCTTATGTTAATGTGCGATGTAAGAGTTTTTTCGTTGTATTTTTCGGATTAACCGGGAAGGCTTCATTTCCCACCACCTCGGATAACCGATCGGTGGTCTTCACCTTCCTAGCCCATAGTCACTGTCGTGAGTTTCTCACCCGATTTGGCAACGAATTTGCCAAGATGATTTTTAGCCCTCTAGCGACATACATGTATACATGTATTTCCAGCATTCATCGGAAATTAATTAATGGTGATGTTAATGAATGCATTCCCCGAGGGGATTAATTAATTACCCCCCAACTTCTGTGCAACGATCGAGGTGGCCAACCCTCAGCCTGCGAGCGCTGAACACGGAATACGTTAACAAACAAGCATTTCTGTGTCATTGCCACCAATTAGCTACATATTAATGACTCCTTAATGAATTCGGAAGCTTTTTTCTTGCATCATTTCTTCCTATTTTAGTTGTTTTCTTACTTCGTTCGTTTGGAAATTGAAAGTTTTCCTATGACCTCAGTGAAAGTCTTCCAAATGTTGGTCACACCCAAATGAAGCGTATTATTCTAACATTATACATGTATACCTTCCTCGATTAATTACCAGCTGGATTTTCCTTCAGACGATGATCCGGATCACCAAATTTCAGACTTTCTGGACAGACTGAGGCGTGAAACAGTGCTCGAACCCGACAGGTGGCGCTCCCGAAAAAAATTGTCAAGGGCAATCCAACTGCAGGCATGCCAAAAGGTCTGAACCGTGTGACCCCTGTGCTTCAGGAAGAGGTTATGTGGGTGCACTTGCTGCTTCTCCTCCCCCCCCCCTTCACTGGCAAATCTTGTCTTACACATGGGCGAGGTTGATGTTGTTTTCAATGGTGCTGATGCTTCAGTGTGATTGCCACGCCGGAAATGGGACATACTCTGAATATGTAAATTCTTCTGGCGTTTGAGCAACATGGTTTAACGAACACCTAATGTGCTTGTTTAGCCAGGCAGCACTAAGTTAAAAGTCTTATGCGCATTGTTTGGTGCCACAAAAGGGTGTTGAAGTTCGTAGTTTTCACATCTTCCCAAGAGTTTTCCGCCTAATTTACTCTTCTGACTCTAAATTCCCAACTAGCTTTTAGTTGAAAAATTGCGTTTCTTACACCGATTTTAATGATTCGGTTGCGGTACTAACCAAAGCATCCCGTGGAATTTGAATTTAATTGGGTTTGCGTGCATTATTAAGCTCAATTTATTTGAATTCTCATTACGGTTTTTACACGAAATAGACACGCTTTTGCACGCAGTTTCTGCTTCCAAGACGATTTCATCTTACATACGGTATACAGTACATATAAATTGCTTTAGCTTTCAGAACGTCACAAGCTGGTTGAATTCTTTATACAGTTTTTGCATGGAATTTAAATTTATAGTTAAGGCGTTGGAATTTGTTGGAATTCCTTGCAATGGGTGTTTTTACAAGCAGAGGTGCAATTCTGTAATTTGCTCGATTATTGAAACTATTGCATCTACATGCGATTTCATGTAACACACGTATATAATCAGGTTGAGAAATAATTTGAATACAGTAAAACTTTATTTAGAAGAACTCGATTCTTTTAAGACTGAATGCTTATTTTTTGACGTGTATTTATTTCAGCTTCTTTCCTGCTTGTTTTCATCTTCTTGTTTCCAGCTTTGAGGCGCACAATGAATGCTGATATCAGTGTGATGGTCAGCTAGTGTACTTGGTGGTGTCACTGCATGCGTTATGCTAGGTGAAACCCTCCGTGTAAAACCTTCCACATGCGTATTAGCATATCATAATGAGTACAGGACACGTTTTTGCGGTACATAAACGGCATACAATCGATCACCTTTGACCAATAGTGATCTGTGTGCCAGTCTGTGTCTTACAAATCTGCTTTCAGATTTCCATAAAAGAATGCTAAACACATTCTTGAAAGCTTATAAGCGCTTCTTGTAAGCTCAGACGGGCTCGACTAAGCTTTCTTCGTGTGCGCCATCATTTAAAACTCATACCGCATTCTTATCCCGCCTGGTGGCGCTAGTATACGCCAAGTCGTAAGCGATTGCAATAAACATTCACACGTGTTCTCACCCATACACTATATAACCAGTCCTCAGCGTTTTACTTAATAAGTGCATTGTGGAATTTGCGTTTCTAATCAAGGTTTTTAGGGGCATTCTTATCCCGCCTGGTGGCGCTAGTTTACGCCAAGTCCTAAGCTACTGGAATAAGCAGTCACATGTGTTCTCACCCATACACTATACAGGGTGATTCCTAAAGTCACTTCTCAGAGAAAAAAAATTATATCTTTAAAATGGTAACAGATACGAAGATAATTCTTTTAAGTAACGTTAAGAGTTCTCCATGAGCTATCAGGAAACCATATTCCCTGCTACCTTAAATGTCACGTTCAAGGTCTTCCACGTGCTAGGTCTGCAGATTTTGCAAATATGCCAGAACCTGCTGCAGATACGTTAAAAATGTAAATTAGAACGGTGTTGGGCGATGCCTAATTAGTATAATAAAGTTGGTTTCAAATTGTTTTGAACATAGCACAGTGTTCCAGAATTTTTTTACACGATTTACTCTATACACACTTAGGCTGCACTGCATGACACCAAAGCTTTGTGGGCTGCAAATAATGAGACCTCAAACCTGCTAAATTGTTGATCATAACTGTGGGCTAAGGCAATTTTATTTCATTTGAGGATGTCAAAGTTTAATTCTGTATTAACATGTGGGGATAACAATTTATTCATTGCTTATGAACAATGCATGGTCTCGAATGCAACATTTTAGAAAATGTTTAGCAAAAAAATGAATTAATCTTACTTGAGCACGTACTCAAAATGATTAAAACAAATCCATTTTTATGCAAAAAATGAATCACTTAAGCACATATTAAAAATGATCACCACCTGCAACGATACAGTCCTTAAATCGCCTAACATGGTTTTCCCATGTTTGAGGTCGCATTTGTTGCAGCCCACAAAGCTTTGGTGTCATGCAGTGCAACCTAAGTGTGTATGAAGTAACTCGTGGAGAAGAAAAATTCTGGATCACGTGGTATTTTTAAAACAATTTTAACTCAACTTTCTAATTAGGCATCGCCATACAACGTTCTAATTTCCACTTTTAACAAATCTGCAGTGGTGTCTGAGATATCTGCAAAATCCGCAGACCTAGCACATGGATGACCTTGAACGTGACATTTAAGGCCGCAGGGAATATGGTTTCCGGATAGCTCATGAAGAACTCTTAAAGTCACTTTAAAGAATTATTTTCGTATCTTTTACCATTTTAAAGATATACTTTTTTTCTCTGAGAAGTGACTTTAGAAATCATCCTTTATAACCAGTTCTCAGCGCTTTACCTAATAAGTGCATTGTGGAACTGCGTTTCTAATCAAGGTTTTTAGGGGTGCTCAGCCACAAGCTTCGCGTATCGAACTTTTGAAATAGTAAAGTCACGTCTTCAAAATCAACCCGCAAATTGAATTAAATATCCATTCAGGGTAATCGCCTTGGACAAATTAATCGGTACCTTTCTTTTGCACACGTGAGTTTAATTGACACGACTGTTAAATTGCGATCTGTAAAAATTCTTGCTGAGAACCCTATAGGCTTAACTTTTGAAAGTAATTTGACTTCTTGTGTCCTGAGGATGCTTTCTAGATGGAAAAAAATGTGTGGCATGTTCCGTTAACTTAATGGTTTTATAATTGAATTAGGAAATTAAACGAGAACAAAATTGCAAATTTTGGGTAGTTTTCTTTATAATTGTTTGGAGAAGATTTTTCAAAGGTTCGCTAGAAATCCATTAGCCTTACTTTCGACCAAATTAATTTAAGCGAAAGGGTCGAGGCTTATAATAGGCGCTGGCTATAATACCGAATGGATTTTAATTAAAATTCCCCCAGGTGACGTCTTCGAAATAAGCGTCTGGACTGTATGAATGGCCCCTGGGCCTTCCAAAATGGCGCCTTTTTGATAATTTTGCATGGATCAAAATGGTCATCGAGGCGCGATAACGTGACGCTAATTGTTGCTGGAGCATAATGCTAGGAAGAGGGAGGAGGTCAGAGGTCGAGGCTCACAATCAGGGGTCACGTGGCGTAATAGGTAATACTTCGCGCGCTAATTGCTTTCTAATTTCTCCACCGTTGCCATTCAATAGGGGCGCCTGTGGCCATTGGAGA
Source organism: Megaphyllum sjaelandicum (assembly GCA_034698745.1). Taxonomy (NCBI): domain Eukaryota; kingdom Metazoa; phylum Arthropoda; class Diplopoda; order Julida; family Julidae; genus Megaphyllum; species Megaphyllum sjaelandicum. Next base: position 6,992 of record JAQGBX010000950.1, read on the forward strand.
AAACTTCCCTTCCGGAATCTTTTCTCCAATTCGTAAACAGATTTAGGCAATGAAGCGCAAGAAGTCATTGGAAACTATTCAACTTTTCTGCGATAAAAAATTGGTCATAGATTGCCGTATTTATAACGTGGATGTACGGAGATTGTTTTCGTAATTTTGAGCGGTTTCTGCTCCGGGACCTTTGACCCTCGACTGGCTGTGATGGGAAGGGTCATCGATCTGTTTGTCGAGCTGAAGAACGGCGTACCTAAAAATCGAGAATAGAATTCGCGATGCTGACTCCTGACTTTTTAAACTTTTTATTTGCACATGCAACACATGAAGTTAAAATGAAAATTTGGAATATGAAACATTTATGAATACAGTATAATGTCAATTCCTCGCTAATAACGTGCTTCAGACATGACGATTACCATGCATTTTGTAAAATTTAGCGAAATTTACTTGGAAAATATTCGGCGTATTTCCACGTCGAATATCAATTTAATTTAATGAAATGATGAACATTTTTCATGATCTAATTTTGATGGTACATGTATTTAAAGCATTTTGGCCGAAAAATTGTTGTTTAAATGAAATGCAAAAGTGATTAAAGTCACCTGTACAAGAGAAATGCATTAATTGGTTTAAAAATGAAGATAATCTTGAGTGGAACCAATGAACGGGTCGATTTTAATTGCAAGCGTGCTTCACGATCATCTGCTAGATATTTGTGGTCGTAACATGAAATATTTTAAAATTGTACATGTTAGTTTTGAATTTTTCCAAACCAATTTTCCGAAACGTGACTGCATTCGAAAGCGCCATCTTAAAAAAAAATACCCATTGAGAACGGGTACTGGATGACCGAAACGAACGACAGTCGAATCCGGATAAGTAGAAACCCGATAAGTGAAAAAAACCGGATAAATGCCAAACATTTCAAAACCCCGAACTTTTTGAATACCTTTTCTATGTTATATAAAACCTGATAATTGAAAACATCCTAAATGAAAAAATCGGCTATGTGGCAATTATTTGCAAACCCCATGTGCAGCTTTCGTGTAGCCTATATTCAAGACCGAATAAGTGGAAATCACGCCTCGCAGTCTATAATGAATCTTTGGCAGCAAGCTGGAAACTATTTCGACGCCGAATCGATTTTCACTTATCAGGGTTCGGCTGTATAAGCGTATGGTCAAAGATGGTCCAGCTATCCGTTATTCATCGATTTTCCGTGATTTTTCCCCCGCCAAAAACCGCTATTTGCCTGATGGCCAAGGTGAATGGAAGAAAGTAGTAGCGCTTGCCGGACGTCTCTGCTGCAGTGCAGGCCGTAATTTAAGATGGCAGCTCTTCCGCCGAATGCTCGTAATTTCAATTGGCCTTAATAATGGAGTCTCCTTTTCAAGTTCATTGTCTTTGTGTGTACTTTTTCCCTTTCCCATTCATTATGATAATAATTTTCTAACTGCATTTTGATTATTTCCTGCACGCACCGGCACGATGCGTATACCGTTAAAAGTGTAACCCAAAATGCCCCACGAGGGGTAATCTTCGCCTCCAAAAAGCCGACGGTCAGCGGAGGGACCCCCTTGACCCTTTCCTTCTCCACTTTTTTTTGATTGGCCTTTTCCTTTCGTTTGGTAACCCTTTCCCCACCGTCAAGGCTACGCCCACCCTTCGCCTAATGCATTAGATAGCGTTTCATTTTCGAGTTCAAATAACAATTGAATGCGTTTTTTTTAGTTTTATTATTTAATTTTTTTTATTTCAAATAACAGACCTGGAAATAATGATACGTGTAATTGGAAATAGCATATCGGTAGGTCTCCCTGGAAATAACAGGGTGTCCGTCATCCTGCACGCACCCTAGTGGCTGGTAATGACCCCAAATTATACACGAATCTACTGAGGATGAGGGGCGAGGAGACGCCCCCTATTTCCCAGCTGAGATTACAGTTTCTCAGCTGCTTAATTCGCACTATTTTCGTATCATCGGAAATTATCGGAATTCGACAAGGAGGGGGTGATGCAAACCTCCCTGTATTTACCAATACAATGTACTATAGGTGGCGTTGCGCACTCTTGGTCAAGCGTGATCCGACGGGGTCGTGACCCGCACGTCTGGACAGCTCGAGCCAATTGCGAATTTTGGGGAGTTCTCGCTCTTTTTGGGTGCTTGTAATCTATTTTTTTGGACGTTTGTTCGTTTGCTTTTGCTATTTTGTCTGTGAATTTTAGAGTGCTTGTTTTTGCTAATTTCCTTTTTTTTTTCGATTGTCTTGGATGTTTGATTCTGATGTTCACATTAATACTCTCTTCAACTTCCATCAGTCAACTTCGCATTGGTCTTAAACTGCATGCGGCTCAGAGGAACTGATTTCAACGTGATTCTTGGAGACCGTATTAAATCAAAATGTCTGACAGAACTTTCCAAAAATACCTCTTGGCTTTTGTAATTTGTGGAAAACTTCAGTCGTTGGTTTTCGTCATTGATGCTGCTATAAATGAAACAAATTCATCACACCCCCGCTTCTGGAGTGACACAACTCAAAACATTTCATTTTGGGTTAAATCATGTTTTTAAAGCATGCATGGTAAGATAAAATGGCAATACCATCATTTAACCGAAACCTGGTGAACTAAGAGGTGTTTATTGTTACTCAACATGCAAAATATTGAAGTTTTTAAGACTTGTCACTGCTGACGCGGGGGTGCGATTGACCGTTGCAAAGAAAATGAAGACAAATGCACATTATTTACCACTTGGATTTCCTTCTATTCGTCCCACGATGTGCTAGCTAATGAACCATTTCAACGGTTAAAAATTATATAAAGATGAAATATGAAGAAATCCTGAGGCAACGGAAAACAGGATCAGCCTCGCATTCGAAAAAATCCTAAATTTGAGCTTGATTATGATTTATGATTTGTATAAAAATCAGAAGTATGCGACCCTAACTTCCTTATGCGAAAAAATGTCTCTTTAAGTTTACATTTAAACAAGTGTGGAATACCTTTCTGATAGCGTTTTTTGCTAGACGTGTATGGTGATTAAAATATTTAAATCACAAATCAGGAGATAGTGCGATCGGTTTTGTTTTTATAAAACATTTTTGACTCAACTTATGTACTTTTGAATGTTTTTTTTTCCGCTTGATAAAACGTTCATAAAGTAGCATATAGACTGAAAAAGAAAAACTTTTATTTCGATTTACGTTTTGAAAATTTTAATAGCTGCAATGCTGTTGAGAATTAAATACGAAGCAATAGAAATAAAATCACTCTATTGTCAGTTTCAGCCTTTTATATTTCCACTTCTGTGCAGTTTATACTATATAGTTACGAATTTATGAGTCGTTTTAGCTCTTAAAAATCACAGAGACTCACGGTGTGGTTTTCTCACACTTGTCTCTCGAGATTTTTAAATTGCAGTATACTTAATCACCCCCTCATGAATTCTCACAGTTTCCCCCAGGATGAAACTGCAGCCGTCTTCAAATTAACTACTATTTTGTTCGCCATGAACTGAATAATTGCAATTGTAGAAACGTCAACTATATAGATACAATTTATCGTTTGTGTATATTATTAAAATGTATTAACTCCTAAATAATTTGTTCCCAATAATTTGGAGAGGAGCGCATTCCCTAACACCTTGAATTTATTTAAATTTTTCCCATTTAGATATAAATTAGATATCTATGTTAATTCGAAAATATAGTTTCATCTTGAATTGATAAGACTGAAAAAACCTGCCTTTTTCTTAATGTTTGCTCTTGAGCAGGTCGAATTGTTCTTCCTGAAGAAAAATAATTGTGCGAATACTGTACATGTATAATCATGTCAAGATACTGTAAGAGTGTCTTTTTGGTTTTTTTTCAATTACTTATACATTATCTGTTATTTGAAATAAAATGTTAATGTCGTGAAGAAAAAATTGTTAAATCTTTAGAAGAATTTTCTTTTTAAGCAGTTGAATGATTTTAATTTTCATAATGTTTTGCTTGGTTGACTGCCGCATTTTCCTCATTTTTCAAACTCATTTTTGATTAATAGTTCAAGTTCAGTCCCAAAAAAACTAAAATGTTAAAAAAATAATGCGTTCTGATTTCAGGCGTAATGTGGCGTATCACCAATGGATTACGATGGAAGGAGGATGGGGGACTCATGGTTTGAAATTCTACAGTTTATCTAAATGGTAAGTAGGCCTAAATTTTTTTTAACCATTTATCTGTGCGAGACAAAATGTTCTGACTCAATTTCTTACTTGACGTATTCAATTTTTGCGTTTGAAAAAGTGTGATGCATAGCTATTCCTAAAATTAGGTCATTTCTGGTATGGACTTACGAGTGCACATGTAGGCCTATGTGCCCATATTCAGAACCATATACATTCATGTGAATATATACATGTATACGTACGTTGCTCCATGTCAACGTGAACTTTGCTCTAAACCGTTTGTTCTAGTTTTGTTATTGTCCATATCTTCCACACATGACTTTATATATTTTTTCTTTCTATCCTGGTTTGAATTTTGGATTAACCAACGAGAATACTAAGGTGCAATTAGTATAGCATTGTTCATGACATCACTGTTCGCTTTCTGCAGTCTTGCCTGTAGGTGCAGTAGGTTGCCATCTTTTTGGGGGAAATTTAAAAATACATACACTACACTGTAGATGTTGAACTTTGTAGATGAAACTCCAACTGATCGAATTTCAACACGTTTCTTTTGTGGTATCTCATCTCTTTTCTTGTTTCTTTGCCTTTTGAAAGGGACCATTGGAGAAAGTTTATTAAATCAAAAGGCAGTGTGGGTGGGGGTGTTTAAATTTTGATTAAGCAGTTAGGCGTATCAAATTGTTCAAATACAGAACAATATTGGTTTCGAAAAACCGCCTCAATCCTTCAGCGAACATCGGCGATGAACCTATGTTTCGCAAAAGCGAGGCTATTCGGAATGTGTTTTCCCAACGAGTAAAGTAATGGCCAAAGTAAGATGTCGGCTGATGGAGGCCAATCGCAACTATCTATGGCTCCAAAAATGCACGGTCTACATGGCTGGGCCAGAGGTGCCAAAAAGCCACGGGGCCAGATATCGATCTGGCGAACAATTTGAGCAAACACTCACGAAGTCTTGTGAGAGACACTCGTTGAAACTCATCTTTTGTTCTGCATTTTTTCCCTTTTTTTCCTGGGCTTGTTTTCTTAACACCCACACGCAGGTTCGAGGGCCCGTCCATGAGAGCTTCCCATTTGTCGCTGCAGAAATCAAAAGCCGATCTGATTTCAATAGAGATCAACAGCAACGACAACAATAACAAGAGGAAGAAGAACACGCAGGTGGAATAAAAAAAAGTAGCAGCCGAAAACCCAAATAGGCTTCACTTTTTTCCGTACCATAGTAAGGCAGTGGGAAAGCAGCCTGCGCGTTACACACGGATACCTCGATGGCGGAATGCGAGTAAACGAGGAGGTGGACGGGGGAGGAAGCGAGTAGTCAAAGGGTAACCCCCCTCCTCGGAAGAGTAAAAAAATTCCAGGGGTCAGGAACCTACCTGAAGATAATGGTCACCACGAAACGACTCTGAAGAGCTGTAGCAATGATCGCGGTCATGGATGGGACATGCATCACCCTGCTTCAGTAAGCATCTTGATGCTGTGAGACGAAGAGGAAGTCTGCAGCTGCATGGGTTGCCAGACTTTTGACCATTTCTGGTCCAAAAAGTCATTCAGTGTCCATTCATGCGTGTTGCTGGTAAGAGCGAGATCGAGGCCTGTGGTTTTAATGTAGGTGGCAATGCATGCACGTTGGATTTAATTAAAGATACCCGAAGCAATTAAGACAACCAGATCTGCTTCTTCGATCGTCTGGAAGAAAAGCAAACAGATGTAGGACAAGAGGATGATGACTAATTACATGGAAGAAATGGTGCATTTTCGGAACCAAGCTCGAGTCAGTATACGAGCAAGATTCTTGAAAACAATCGAGTTGATAATGTTCTCATTGTTCTGGTTGAAATGACTACCGTATGGTCACTTGCCCACTTGTATGTTCATCTTGTGCAAAATTAGAAGAATTGAAGGAAAGTTTTATATACTGGGAACATAAAAGGGTTAAAATCGATATGACATGTTCGTTGTTGTTTTGCTACGACTTCGAAAGCTGTTAAGGTCTCTGCCTGCTTCTAATTATTTAGAAGACGACCACTAAGAAAAGTTTTCTCAAGTTTTTGACAAAATTTGTCTACATAGAGCAAAAAGAATTGAAGCATTAACGATATAACTCATCATTTAATTAACGACGCTCAAGTCAACGTAGGAATGATTTCTGATGATGGCCACAGTTGGGCAATCTCGTTGCTCCATGGAGCATCTTGAAACTATAAGAACAAGAGAAAGCCTTGACCAAAGAGATGACAACATATTCGTTGTCGTTATAGAAGATGAACAAGAAGTTTAAAGTACAATAGTCAGAAGCAGTTGACTCAATTATTCATCATTTTATTTAATCACAGAAAACAGTATTGCTTGCTAGAAAAGGGTTTAGAAGCTTGGAAGAGGGAGCCATGAGGTTAAGAAAGCCATTGACATAATGAGTTAAAAAAAATTGAATAGAAACATCCCTTAGGGCTGTAGCCTTCTTTGATATCTTTATATCGGCAAATTCTGTGGAAAAATTTCATACAATGTACTGTCCGACGCGTTTTCACATCACCAAAAGCCACAACAATGCATTACATGTAGGCATACCTCGTATTTTGCATCGATGATGAAAAAAAGAGTTTAATGGACAACGAAGGTACTTGCAGATGCAGATGGGTTAAATTTGATTCAGCTGGCAATCGATAAACTTTAATGGAATTATTTCTACTGCATAGCATGAATTGCGTGGTACGTTTTGAAGCAATTAGTTGTGTGGCCCAAACCCAAGGTTCCTTTGAAATCATGTTTTGCTGCACAAGGAAGACACGTAGTTAAATCCGACACACAAGGTGTGGGTCCGGTGTTTTGACCTACAACCGTTTTTTGAGGCATTCTTCACCATTGGGACAAGGTTGTTCACATGTTTTGTAATGATGTTTCCCAGAAAAAAATAGAAAATAAAAAAAGATGCTCCATGAATAGCACGCCGTGGCTTCGCTGAAGCTCGCCCCTGCAAATAAAGCTCATGCAAAAAATTATCGTCACGTTTTTGATATAACGAAATTTCTGTTTGATCCTGATGTTAAGAAATTTTCAATGTCTATGGTTAATGAGTTTTCCAGCAATTCTAGTGCATAACGAAATTATCCCCATGATTTTCATGCATTTAAAATTCGTTATATCATTCAAATATAAAGAAATTTTTCAGTGATATTCTGATTTAACGAAATTTAGCCATGATTATAATGTTACGAAATGTACACATTATTCATATAAAACGAAGCTTTTTCAACAATTTTTAAATAATGAAATCGTTCATAAAGAGATCATTCTTTAGACCCCCCCACTGTCCTCCCTTGTCCTGTTTTTTTTACGTAACCCCGGTACATTATGTATAATTGAGTAATGTACATGTATCACACTTCTACATTATTTTGAGCACATCAGGTATATGCTTTGGAAATTACAAATATCAGTTATAACTAGGTTATAGCGAACTTTGTTGTTTAAACTGACCGTATGCTGTATGCACTCTATGCACATGTATGCTCTATATCCTTTTATCACTAAAGTCTGCTTTGGGAAATTATGCACTCCTTTGCTATATCTAGGGTTTCTGACTTTAGTTTTTCTAATACTCTAATATGTTCAAATGTTCACTAAGGATTTTCTATATTCACATATACGACTCAAGTCTAATTGCGTTTAAGATTAATTAAGAGTTATAAAGGTCATTTCCTCATGGAACATGAATTTGTTTATATTTTATCTAAAAAGCTAAGAAGCATTTTTCAAAGAAAACAGCCTGACATGTTTTTTGCATATTCCACGCATGCTGCTGCGTTACCTAAATTTTGGATTCGTGGTGAGGTTTAATGGCGCCCCCTGGCTGCGTGCCCACATTAACTCTTTGGTGATTTTACTAATTTAATTACTTCCTATTAATAAAGCTTCCGAATCCATTTATGTTGAGAGTTTTTGAAAGCTAGCGACACGTAAGAGCGTACCTTTTGTGTTCTTTGAACATTAGAATCTGAGTTACTTGCTCAAATCACGCGAGGAATTAATTTTAATAAAAAAAATCCAAAAGTGAACCCATGTTTTAATGAGTAGTAATAGCAGCCGAGACAATGGTAAGCTCAGATATGCCGATTTTATTCAACATAAAGCTCATTTCTCATTGAATTCCGACTTAAACCTGAAATTGACAATTTCTGAGTTTGTCACTTCTGAAGCAAGTGTGCGATTTATTCTCGATTTGTTAACATTATACACAACGACACTGTCTTCTGTTTAGACGATCTGGCTTTTCCTTTTATTTTATACAATCCCAGAACATAGGGAACAAGCTGCATGTCCTTATAAATCCACCACCAGGGGGTGGGGGATGAAGCTGGGCTACATACCGTGATTACATGTATGGAAGGCGTATGTAAGATACGAGCATTTAATCAGTAAAATTCTAGTAGTTTGCGGCCTTTTTAATTGCCGCTGGGCGTAGACACGCGTCCATAAATCACCGATGGGCTATCAGTGCTGCCCCCTGGCGATGGGGCTTCGCCTGTCTCGTCAATAAATCGACTGAAAGGCTAATTTCCGATGACACAGTTAGTGCTTTCCATGCTAATGAGATGTCTTAGTTTTGTGGGAGGTAAGAGCTATGCGATTTATGAGCGAAAGGTATTAAAAAATGGTAAAAAATCAACACGTCCTAGACCTATTTTCCGTCGCCTTTGAAGTTTTTTTACACGACTTTAACGCCCTCTCGTGAAAAGTTATTGGTCTGGGCATCTTTTTATGATCCACCCTTAATTCTTTCTCATGGTGGCATGAAGCTAGTTTGCATTAACCAAATATAGATATCAAGCACAGAAGAGCGTCGTTTATGAGATCTGCATTCTTGTTAGAATCTTGTTAGCATTAACACGAAAGGATGTTTACCGTTTTTTTTTTTCGTCGTTTCAGTTAGCAGACGATTCCATTCCTCTGTTTTCAGATGAAGTGGACAGTATATTTTGTTATAGTTTATGGACGTCCCTTATCGTCTCTCTCTCCCGTGCTTTGTTTCATTTCGTCCACAATTCCGAACATAAATATTTCTTGCACGGACGTTCTTTATGGACAGTCCTTATATTTTTCGGAGTCATTTCATAAACTACTTACGATAAGTAGGCATACAAACATTGACACGTTTATCAAAAACTATAGTACCGGTATTCAATTTCTTTATTCCGGAACCTGCCCATGATTGCATGATTGCATATTTAATACTGCAACATATAGTTGAAATACTTTCATTACGATTATGAAAACGTGTTTCACGAAACTGTGTGAAGGCATTTTTGGGAGCTACTTATTGTCACACTATTTCTAACAAACGTGTATTCAAGGTGTGAAATTCACATTTTAAAATTGTTGGTGTTTTGATGTTAATTTCTGCATTCCCATGAAGAACATCGTTCCCTAGCATTTATAACATGTGATTTTTCGCTTAAAAAAAGGAAAACTATAGGCAATTTATGAAATGGCGGAAGTTTTGGTTATCAGATATATTTGGAAAGTACAGAAAAAAAAACATGTAGATAAAAGAGGCATATCAAAGTCTTAATAACAGGTTGTACCTGTCGTATTTTCGAATGAAAAAATCAGGCAAGGGTGCCTCCTTAATTGGCATTTGTCAATTGGAAATGTTCCCTTGAGAGTCTTGGCCATGGCAGAGAAACTTGACTAAACTTGAAAATTCATTCGATCGAATGAAAAATTCAAAAATTGCTTCCTACGTAGCAGGAAACAAAATGGCGTTTATTCACACACCTTCTCCATACCGACAATGAGGTGAGAAGTGAAAAAAATCACGAAAATTGCATGAGGAATTGCAGGTAATAACACCCAGAACACTGGAAGTGATAAATAAATGAATCCTTTTGATAGTTTGGTCTTCATCTACTGTACATGTATATAGTGAGTCTACCGATTATCTTGGGCGATTATTTGAATTGATTGCATTATTGCTAAATCCTAACGTAAAATACTTCTTAAGTCTATGTTTACTTAAACAAATCAGTAATTGGTAAGTATTGCACAAGCTTTGAAAGTTTTTTTTATAAAAATGTGCAATTTTATAAACATTTTATTTTGAAACTTCTATAAATTTTGTGAATATTTTATAAAAATAGGAAAATATTACTTATTTTCTAATAAATCAAGATTTGTAAACATTTCAACAGACTGTACAAATTATGTATATATGTTACAAAATTGTACAGGTTTCGTCATCATTTTAAAACTTGTACAAAAGTTGCAAACATTTTAAAGTTGTTAATATTTAAATATTTGATAAATATTGTACAATTGTTGTAAGCATTTAAAAAAATTTCCCACATCTGTTAACATTTTATAAATATTGTACAAATATTGTAGACATTTATTGTTGTAATTTTTTGCTAACGTTTTATTACTATTATTATTGTTTTTTTTTATAAATTATTGAAAAAAGAAACCATTCATTTTCTAGGCACTTCATTTCTGCGAAATTAAAGTTCACAGCTTATGTTTTAAACATAATTTGAACAGACAAAACTCAAATTTTAAATTTCTTAAATGGAGCTTTGATTTTTAAAGGGGGTCCTTCGTATTCAAATTTTCGATGTCGAGACAATTTTGAATTTTCACCCCATGCGGCCAACCGTGAAAGTCCCTAATTAATGAGCAGAATTCTTCGAAACTTCCTTATGGCAAGACATGGCTGCCTGTTTTTTATTTACTCACATCGAAGGAAATACAGAAGTTGTGCTTCGAAGACGATGAACCGACTTGCGTGGCCATTTTTTGCGCCATGGGCATAATTGAATTAGCTAAGGAGACGTAATAAATTAGGCTTAAAACGTGTTGCAAACATTCAGCAAGGTCGTTAATGGACGAAATAATAAAAAATGCATTGTTAAAAATGTTGCTACTATCGTGCAAAATATATTAAAATGTTGAAGGAAACTGGTAATTGAGTCGAAGACCTACTGCGATACACATGTTTCTACATTGTATGTTATGGTATTATCCTGCTCATTTTCCTATAATGCCCAAAGAACTCTGTAAAACTGGTTCCTGAAATGAACGTTGCCCATAAGTACGATTCGCAAAGCTTCTGTCTGAATAGCACTATTAAATAATGCGAAGGAAATATTCCTACACAATCTTCCAAATTTAGATATTTCTACATGTAAGGTTGAAAAGGGGATGTGTTGGATTGCACTGAGCCTAACATTAATGCAATAACATCACCTACTAAACTACCGCCAAACTTCGACCATAATAACTTTTTCGAATCAATCCTAAGCCACACCCAAGAACCGCACATGTGGCTACTATACAGAATAGCCACTTAATGCTACACCAAACAATCTAAAACCTCAAGCATAATTTCAAATTAACATACTTAATCATCAAAACTACGAAACACATAGAAAAAAATGCCGGAACCGAAGGGGCTGAGTCCCCTTAGTGCAGTATTTTATCTCTCACTAACAACGAATTATTATTCATTGGGGGATACTCTACCAGATTTCTAGCTACAGTAAATTCCTAGGCCATCTACTGTATGATGTTTTCCTAGTTTTAATATCTGCAAGATCTATTTCCAAAAATGTATTGGATTGGACTATTGTAGCTTAGTCCTTTGAGACGGATCCTCCGTTTGTGGGGCGCTACCAACTGATCGGGGATTCATTCCCCACTCCTAATTTACTACTTCCTCCAAGGATTGTGGGGAACTATGAAAAGCCACAATCGAGGATAGGCGACCCGGGAATGGAACCCGGGTCTACCGAATCTGAGACGAAAACGCTAACCTCTAAGCTACCTCACTCGGTCTAGATCACACGTTGTTGCCTAAATTGAAAATTGCTCGTTAGATGGCGCGGGAGGTCGAGGGTGGCCATGCCACCTGTGCGAATCTCTTGAGCGTTGGTTCGCTTCGAATGATGAATTTAAATTCCGTGTAATTATTCGACCAATGGGAATCATGCTGTGACGAACATCAGACCTTTGATAACTAGCAGCCTATTACTTGGGGAAAAAATGGCCTCTTTTATGCACGATGACACGGATGGAAGTCCTTAAGAAATTTCGCTGAATTTCCGACTTTCAATGCCATTGAAGCACGTCGCTGCTTTCGGTTTCAGAACTAAGCAATTGCACAAACAAACTTAAATTCAGTTGCTGCTAAAACGAAATTCGTGCATAATCAACGATGCTGGCCAAGCAATTCCATTGAAAAGCTCTCTTTCTGCATGCTTAAGTGGGTCTTACTTTACTTTTATGTTGCTCAACATTGAACTTGGCCCATAAAAGATCCTCGCTTAACTTAATTTCACCAAATTTCGGACTTTTTATGCTGTGAGTCAACTCTCTATTGATGAAATTCTAAAAAAAAATTGCCAATTTCGGTAAAATCTATACTTTAAAATACATTCCATTACATAAAATCAGTTTTAAAAATGCCTCTCGTTCAATGATATTTGTTTAATGATGCACATCTTTCCATTTTAAATACATTTTGTTCCATAACATTTGTTAAAATCACATTTCGACCATATAATTCATTTTGAAATACATTTCGGGCTACAGAATTTATTTTATAATGTATTTTCTAACATACACGAAATTGATTTTAAAATGCATTTCGTTCCATGGCATTTATTTGTCCCAATAAATTTAAAACGTAAAAAGTTCTTTTGAACAGAAATACATGCATCGTGGCATTTCTTTTTTGCATATAAAGTATCTATTTTCTTTAAATTTTTGTATAGACAACGAAAATACTTTTAGTAGGCTACATGCCAACATCACCAGTTAGGTATTTGCATTTTTCTCTAATGTTTTCCTTTTTTCAAGATATCAATATCTTGAATTGATTTCAGGTAGATCGCCCACGCAGCGAATCGATTCTGTGCTTTTTGTACTCTTTTACTCTTCTGATTTGTGATTTAAACTCCACTGTGGTATAACAGGGATACTCATGCAGACAGAATTAGCAATTGTGAAATACGTGTGCAAAATCGACTCGCGGTTTTCCAACCAATTAACTCATTTCTTTTGCGTGTGCACGTGACATAACGACTGCCAAAATGTCACGCGTAAAGCTTCTGTCTGAATACCCCATAGTGTAACCCGTGGCATCGGATTAGATTAGGCAACATTTTTAGTGGATGAAGTGAAATTTGAGCGCTTCCTATATCTTTCCAATTCCCAGCTGCAATACACATCAGCTGAACTGTCACGTGTAAATTTAAAATTCTGATGCTCACTAAGGGGCCATTCAAAAAGAATTAACTTCCTCAAAATTTGCCCAAAATTGGACTCCCCTACCCCCTTGTCCACATTGTGTCCGGTCAATCAGGAATTCTTCTCCCCCCCCCTCCTTCTCCTCCTCCCATTCGGACATCCATAACTTTACAATTCGAAAAATTTTGAAACAGTTGAAAATATTGCAATTTTATACTTGAGAAAAATAAAAAAAATTGCAAATTTGTACAGGAAAAATTTGAAAGCTTGCAAATGGACCCTGAGTTTTTAAGTTCTCTGACTTTTCCAGGTTTTCCAGGAATGGCATTTTTTTTTATCAAGTGGACGTCCGATTTGGTCATACCCCCTCATTCCCCCTATCCACACGAGGACGTCCTTTTTTGAATGGCCCCTAACGAGAAAATGTTTTGTTTTTAACAAGATTATTGGGAATTCCACGATATGTTAATATTTAAATTTACCTTAAAAATGTACATTTGTGATTTAAGTGAATTGAAACTACGTGCGACTTTGATCGCTAGTTTGTGACATCTTACAGCTATAAAAGTCACCGAGATAGGACATTTATTTTTGAACAAGATTAGTTGCGCAATACTTTTTTTTCTCATCAACTTGATTGCGCAATAAAATATTTTCGCACACAGTGAATAATAGGGGTTGAGGATGAAACACGCAGGGCTCTTATCACACAAGCTCTTTTGGTACTTGTGGTGGGAAAGTCAGATGAAGATGCGATATCGAATCTTGTTGATTTTTTGGTAGCGACATTTCGCAATGTTTCCGAAGATGAGACCATTGTCTCAACAACGGAAGAACACGTTGTTTTTGTCGTCTTATTGCAGATGATCGGTTTTTCTGGCCCTAAACTGCCACTTATTCGATGATATCTTTCTTCGGAGCAATTTGCCGAAATTGATTTTTCTTAAAAGGCTATCATTAAGCATGTGAACATTTATGGGTAATAAGTGGTGAACGGCGATTGCAGATTGTGCAGGCGATAATCATAGGGGGTCAATCATAAAACGCCTATATTTTTGAGAACTCGAGTTTAAGAAAAACAAACTGGGCATCTCCACCTTTATTGTCATTGATTTTTTTAAACTTGAATAAACATCAGTGCGTGCCAGCATCGTCGTTTTCGACTCGGATTTTTTGGTACATTTCGCCAGTGTTTTTAGATCTCTTCCTTTGTAATTTTTTTTAGCATTTTTTAAAAGTTAATTTTTTTCTTCTACTCAAACGTGGTTTTCATAATGCCAATTAATTAAGAGAAAATTTGGTAGTCGGGGTTATGGGGGTTTGCCCGAAGGTGTGTTTTTTTGCCATCGTTTGTCAAAATGTCAGGTAGCAATTAATGCTGAAATTTCACACGCGAGATGACTATAGGAAAAAGTTTTCAGTTCTTTAGCTCTGTTATTGAAGGGGGTGTTTCAACCTCGAGGTTGCCTTGACTCGGCTTTCTTGACATTTTGTTTTCGCTTGGAATTTTAATGCGAAACTAAAAACCTTATGGATTCCTGGAATTGAGTAAGGAAATGAATCGCAGCTTTGATATCTACTAAATTATTACAGTTTTTTTCAGTCAAAAATATGAAATATTTTAGGTAAACTGAAGTTTAGGTCTTCCGGATTTGAAAATTATATACTGTATGCTGAAAAAGATCCAAATTATGACAGGGAAGTTCAAATGTTATCGATTGGCGATGAGAGGGGAAAATATCTGCTTAAGATCGTACTCAAACTCAGAAACGGACATTGAACTCAAAAGTATATAGTAACGACCTTATGAAATACAGTATCTGCTGTAAAATACTCGCGACAGGGTTAGTCATATTTAGGGTACTCAGCCAGAATCTTTATGAATGGCACATTTGGCAGTCGTGAAGTCAAGTGTGCAAAATCGACGCGCTAATTGGTTTACAAGTTTTACTTAAGCTTTTCACTGTTTCTATCCACATTGAAAAGAATTGCATTTAAAAAATACACTTGGATATACATGTATGAATAATTTAGAAAACGTGTAACGCATTTCAAAATACATGTTGCGTTATTAAGATGCATTGACAATTAAGAATAGATTTGGAAATGCCTTGAAGAGAATGCAATATGATAAAAATAGATTTTGACAATGCACTTTAAAGGCATTTTAATAACGCAAAATGTTTTTAGAAGTACATTACATGAGTTCCAATATATTTTCAAATGTATTTCTTTTCAATCGGTTTATAAGCCAGTTAATATAATTCTTTTGCACGCGTGACTTCATGACTAAAAAAATACATTCGTAAGGCTTCTGTCTGAGTACCCGTGTTGTACTTTGTCAATGCACGGTGTAAAATGTTGCCGCGTAATGTTTGAAGTATTTTAAAAACTCTTCAGGGTTGATCATTATGAAACTTATGGATGGTCGTCTTGTGCTCTTGAGATCGATTTCTTACTCAAGAACGGCAGCACTTAGCACGCAGCACAATAGTATACGAGTTTAAAATGTTGTAAAATTCTCAAACTTCCTTTAAACGTTATTTCCGCAAAGAGCACGTTACTCCTCGCCAGCGAACTTTTGCTCCTCATTGTTGTATTGTTTTATCCTTTTTCATAACCTTGGTTCCAACTTTTGTTGTTCTGTCACTGAAAGCCATTCGTGGTTTGGTTCAACATTAAAAATTCCAAGGCGCTCCTGTTGCACTTCTAGGTCATCTGCAGGATCGCATGTCAAAAGAACATTGCTGATGACTTCTGCTATATTTCATCCAAGACCAATTGGGTTTCAATTCTTCCTGACTTTAATGGTGCACAATGGCTTGTTGACTCCGACTAAACAGCGCTTGAAATTCATTAAAACAAATATCAATATTTCTGGCTCAGCAATAGCTTTTTTAAGCGAGATCTTTTGCGGTAGAGTTGTGGTAGTTTATGAATGCTTATAGTCTTGATTCAAGTGCTATCTGAAGTTCAATGTAAATGTATTTGGGAGTAGAAAATCAACATTCCCTTAATAGACACATTTCTAAAAATTGTCTAAAAAATATTACTGCAAACGAGGAAGTTTAATGAATTAATTTATTATTTTTAAAATATGCGTAAATATACAGTAACTAATGCTCAAATATATCCATTTTTCAAAGAAGAAAAAACCATTACCTAAAGCAGGCATTTAATTAATAACACGAAGTAGATTTAAGAGTATCAAGTTATTCTCACCCTGAAGACATTGAGCTATTCTCCGAGATGACCAAAACGTGACCACTCGTTGAAAAATATTCTGCGTGGTGGGATCTTCGTGACATTTATGGTAAATAATGAGGATAATTGTTGGAATTGATGCAGTTATTTACGTTTGTTTACATATACATTTATTTTCTGAATTTCACAAATTTAAAGCCCAGAAAATCTTTAGGTTTTTAAAATTTTTTTAATGTTGCGAAATTTTAGAGAAATTAAAACAATGAGTAGTTGATAGTTGGTTTACATTAATTCTACTTTGTTACAATGTGTATTTTGTCGCATTTTGTCAACAATAGCCCCATTCTGCAATTTCTCTCTTCAACTAATATTTCAAAATTTTTCCATGTTACCAATTTTAAATTTTGCTAAGTATTGCCAAAATAATTCCAAAATAGACAAGAGCTACCTTTATTTAGCAATTTCTTCCTTCGTTATTCTTGAAAACCCAAGAATCGCCTTGAATTTAACCAGTCTCACAGTGTTCCATCTGGACAAACTAGGTGGACAAAAGTCATTTCCAGGTTTCCAGAAATAAATGATTAAATATAGTAAACAACACCTCTAAAAATCCAATTCCATGAATAGTTTGTCAAATATTCCACAGTGATGAGTAACAGGGTTCCAAAGTCAACTAATGAGGAAAGTGCAAATGCATTAAAGGATCAGTTACATTTTCTCAACACTTTCAACGACATCTAACTGTGAAACCTCATAATTATTTTATAATGAGTAATGATGGATTTCATTTGAAAGGGTTAGTACTATATTTTGTTAAAGAATACAAATCTGTATATTGAACAAACAGTATAAAAAATGTTTTTAAACCTATGAAAAATTCATTTTATTTGTTTCTATGTTTTTCAACTTCAATGGACTAGAAATAACATGTACCCTCATGTACCCAGGCTAAATTTTTGTATATACAAGCTGCACCATTTCTATTTGTAATAAAATGTATTTTAGTCAGCACATTCAAGCACAACTATTTTTTTTGCTTGGAATGCAGAGGACCTCCACTCTATTTCAAGAATTGAGATTTTTGAAAAATGGCTCAAACATGGAAAAGATGAAAGAAATTTTTGCAGTTTTCGAGTTTCTTTCGACTAAATTTGATTTTAGTGATGCTACTGACAACTCTATTAGAGAAATCAACATGAAGTTGGCCAGCTAGCTATTCGTCTAAAATTGCTGTCAAATGGGTTGCTGTGGGGAAATCAAAGGAGCGTTTCTTGACTAAGAATAAAAGCTGGTTAGAAGCTGAAGACATCCAATTTCACTTGTGAACTTGGAAATAATGTCTACATCATTTCAAGGTGCTACTTCTGCAGGAAGACCTAGAAAGATTTCGAGGAGTCAACATACAAAACGAGGAAACGTCGAGTTGAAGACCTCGTTCGATCGCGTACCAGTGGGGAGTAGATGAGTTAAATGAATGGAATATGTCTGCTGAATTATGTTTTTTTCATAGTTTAAAGCCTTATAACTTTAAAAATATTATATTAATCACCTTTCTGGCATTCTGTGAAATTGGACTGCTCAGCTTGTGAGCCACACTTCAATGCATTCATGCTTTGCAGGCAAAATAACTTTTTCCCAGCTAGATTTGCATTTTCACACACTGTGAGTCTCTTTATGATTTTTTTGTGTGCAAAATTTGCTAAATTTCAGAATTTTTATAGAAAGTAATGTTGTTATTTCAATATACAACCATTGTTTTACAGATTCCTCGTCAGTTCACTAGTATAGCCGGGAAAGTTTAATAAAAATGTCCCATGCCATCAGTATTTCCTGCTGGAAATTGTGCCCTAGAAGCTGATTTTACATGAAACTAATATAGTAGTTCGATTCTGATTTTCTTCAAGCAGTTGATCCAGTGAGATCATGTGAATGAACAAAGAGATCGAGATCGAGCCTGAGCTCACAGTCAAAGGAAAACGTTTCTAAGACTATTATCAAATATGGAAAAATCATTTTTAGAATAAATTATCATGGATGGAAAAACCATTTATAGAATAAATTATCAAGGAGGGAAAAATCATTTATAGAATAAATTATCATGGATGGAATAATCATTTATAAAATAAATTATCATGGATGAAAAAATATATGCTTTCAAGTGCACTATCCTTTAAGTATGTATTATATAATTTGACTAAATGAATTTTGAAATGTACATGTATTAACGTTTATACGCGTTGAGCTGAAATACATGTTGCAATTCATTTCGAAATGAATTGATGGAAATGTATTTGGTCAATATTGTTTCTGACGTTCATGATACTTCCCGGAACTTATTTTACAATGTATATGTAGGAATGTGTGTATTCGGTAACAAATGCATAATTGATAGCCACTGAAATAACATTTTAAAATGTATAATCTTAAATGAATTTAAGTAGGCCTATACTTCGAAATGTAATGCTTTTGAAGCGTAGCCTAAAGGGTAGCTTGATGTCTTCATAACAACTTTGTAACACGTAGTTTGATAAAAATGTTTTTTTCTTCTCTCATGTGTTAACGAGGGGGTAGAGGACCACCACCTGCACAACCCCTTTTTATTTCTATCCATTTTTTTTAAAATCCCACGATTAAGCACCGATTGAGGAATTGCTGGGCACGCATGATGGGTGCATGTATCAATGTGTGCGAATAGATTATTTGCAGGTAGCAATAATAACACAATCGGTTGGATTTTCATGTGAACTGTAAATGACGAATCATTTTTATTAAAATGTGTATCGACTGACCCATGCCGTTGCCATCCAGCCTCAGATGAGAGAGAACTCAGTTTGTTCTCCCTATTTGGGGGTCCAACCGTCCGTAAAAAATAGTCTGAATTTGAAAAGCGTTTGCCGGTGAAAAACTCACTCAATAAATTGTATAGTTATCGGAGAAAGTGGTTTGCAGTTGAACATTGTTTTATCCTGGAAACGTTACTTGAGAACACTAGGTAAAATGTGATCTCTTTCTTGACATGCTCAAAATGTCCATTTTGTCGAGAATATGTCACTTGTTGATAACGTCGTGCAATGTGTAGGTTTACTGGTCGTAGTATATTGTATACGTTTGTTCGATAACATGCTCTATTTGTATTATTTTTGAAAGATGATTATACTGAATTACTAAATCAAAATTGGATTTCTTTTAAAGATACAGTAAAACCTGGAAAAGTGACCACCTTTGAATGGTGACACCTGTTCATGCTGACCACTTTTTAGTGTTGTTTTTTCTGGTGTACATTGCCTTCATAAAAATTCTCTGTATAGTGACCACCTGTCTATAGTGTACAGTGGCCAGTGTGTGTTGTCTTTTTTTTTTGCAATTTTTACATTGCCAATGTACATGTACCTTATAAAGTGACTAGATAACAGATGAATCACCTTACAGCCTGCTTTAACCCCAGTTGTTCTCAAATAATTCAACCAATCATGTTATTCAGATCGAAAAAATCACTGAAGACATGATCATAAGAAGCAAAAAGCATTTAAAACAAGGAAAACTTTATTTTTTCTTTAAAAAAAAATGTGTAATACGGCAATAAATAAACTGTAGGCCTATGTACTGTAATGCACATCGACATGATGATTCTGTACTTTTTTGGTTTTGTGGTTTTTTACTACATGTACAGTGTGCATGTTTATTTTAATTTAATTCAGGCGTTCTTTGTATAGCGACCACCTGTGTACAGTGACCAACATTGCACTTTTTTGGTGGTCACTCTTAAGAGGTTTTACTGTATTTGTGAAGGAAATTTTTCCCAACATAAAGGGAAACATCAAGAAACAATGTTTCTGGAAACAAGTTTCCGGATTTAAATTACCTCATGTGTAACGGCCTTAACTACGAAATTGTAAACTTCATGGAATAAATTAAAAGATTAATTCTAAATTCGTCTCATTGATATATACCGGGTGTCCCATGTTAAAGGATCCCTTGAAACATTTAGGAAACTAATATAAATGGATTTTTATTTGGAACATTTGTTTCTAAATGTTGATTTATCACGAGTACGCTAGTAGTCCCCGTATATACTGTATATGAAATTGGACTTTATAGATTAAAATACACGTTTACGAACGAAAATGTTTTGCATAGTACTGATAGTAGCAATACATACATACGAATACATATTCGCATTTGTGTACAACATATATAGCGCCATCTTGTGATCTCTTTCAATATAAACAACTTTCGTGTAGACTTTTTTTTTCCCAGTAATACGCTAATGCTAGCTCCGATAATTATAAGAGTAAAATTGGAAGAATGTGTTTTGTATGAAATTTGATTATTGCTTTTTCTTTTATGAAATTACTCTTAATTTTATCTTCAGGCCATTAAAACTCCTATATGAACTCCGCTATCAAAACATACCTCATTGTTGTTGGTTTTTTTGCCGAAATTTTGTATTTTATCTCGAAGATGAAATTATCTTAATAATGTGAATTCGTCTTCAGAAAATTGGATATGCAAATAAACTTGCCGGGGAGTGCGGGATATAATTTGCAAACTTCATCGGCTAGTTCGTTATTATCGGAAAAAAAAGACATAAAATAAACTCATGTTGACAAGTTATAAGCACTTTTCCGACATTAAATAAGTCGAATACTTTACATCAGACTGCGCCAATATCGATTTCCGCGATGCGGAGCTGAGGCAAAAAATCCGAAATAATTGACATGCGAAATTCCTTTTTATTCTCCGAAAATGCCCGCAGTTTCTCATCTTTTCTGTCGGCAAAATCAAATCAGAGACTTTTGTTCTTTAATGAAGAGATTGGCTCCGGGAGTGTTCGTTCCCTTGCCTCAAATGGAGCTCCGCAGTGCGCTCAACGTGCCTTTCGGCAATAAAAATGCCACAAATGCATCGTTAATAATGGTTATTGTGATAGAAATGAGAAACGAATTCCTCGTTGTTAAATATGATTCGAAAAGATTCGATTCTGCACCATGCCGCCACGTACTGTTGTTGCATTTGCATTTTAAGCACAAATTGCAGGAATGTTATAGCTTTTGTTTACCAGAATTTAAATTACATTTATTTAATATACATGGATATAAGAATATATACAGGGTAAACCATAATTCGGTCACCACCCAACTTTTTCTTAACCGTTAGAAATGTGAAAATTCTGTTTGCGTCGTTAGATAGGTTGTCATGGGTGCTCTATCCATTGATAGTATTAACTTTTACCTAACACCATTTTTTCAACGAAA
>JAQGBX010000951.1:0-28859 GCA_034698745.1 Megaphyllum sjaelandicum
AGATCAAGTCGAAGTGCGTTTCCCTGCATAGCTTCGATGCTTTCCGGGATCGGTAGTCGAGATAACACACAAGTACCCAATTTTTTTTAACGTTAGGGATGTTGAAATTGTTACAATGTTTTGAAAATAGGGGCAAACAAATAATTTTTAGTCGCGTTGCAGCACACTGGTGCACTGCAGTACATGTAAGTAGCTTACTGCAGTACACCTTTGTGCTAAAGCGCAGCTAACAATTGGTTTATTGCCCATATTTTCAAAACATTGTAAAAACTTCAAATAAATGCAAATAAAAACGAAACCAGTTGATTACATTCAAGCAAGCTATGCTCTTCGTTTTCCTCATTTGATATTTTGTCCTAGGTGTTACGGTTCAAAAATTATACTTTGAATTTCGTTGAAAAAATGGTCTTAGGTAAAAGTTAATATACATCTCTAACGGTTAAGAAAAAATTGGGGTGTCACTGACTTCTGGTCCACCCTGTATACAGTATGAGCAAATTAATCAACGTTTCTGTGCAGCATTAACTGGCCTTCGCCGGAAGTCCATAAAGTCTGGAATTCCAAACCATTCTTTCTAGAGTTTCTGGCCCTTCCATTCATTGAGCATTCACCTTTTCGTGTAAGTCTTTGGATCATCCATTTTACAGATCCTTCATAAAGTCCGTAATTATCTCTGACATTTTGGACTCCCCATAATTCGGATATACAGTTTGTTGGTTTTGGCACTGACCTCCTTAGGAGATAATATTGAAATGTAATCTTCGTATATATTTCTGGCCTTTTCTTCCACCACCTCCGGACTGCGCTCCTTCTTCAGGTCTTCACACGCCAGCCAGAATAAAATATTTTCTTCGCTGTATTCACATTTTAGAAAGTCTCTAAATATCGTTCGGCCAGCTGAAATGCAGGAGAAAATGTATTAGATGCCTAAAGGACAGGACACCCTGTAGTTGTCTTTCCATCCACGCTCGTGTTGGCGGTCAGATCTGACCAATGCGCCATTTGCTAAAGGGATGGAAACGAGGGTAAAAGCCGACACACAATTTTTGAACAAAAAAAAACATGTTTTCAATTTTCCAAGAAGTATTTGTGAAATGATATATTTACTATCTGAAATTGGGTTAGACTATAGGTTTTGTTAATGTCTTGTTACAACTATTTTTAGTTAACATACAAAAAAAGGTTGGGTAGTATGTACTTGTATATAAATAACTTATGTTTAATTTTTGTATATGAGTTCTGTCACCTCAAAAGTGGAGGTGAGATACATTTTAAAATCTTTGCTCACCTGTGTAAGGTGAGCAATTTTCTATTAAATGAAATGGAATTCTAATTTCGTATTCTACAAAATCATGCATTTGAGAATAAGAATTTTTACGGAAGGCAATATTGCTGCAAGCATATCAGATTTTCGACAACTTATTTTTGTAGGCATTAAACAGTGTTTATAGTTCAACCGATTTGCGTTGCTTGCACGTCATTCGACACTTACCCTTTGACCGCCAGAGGGCGTGCCCTGTACTTACCATTGCATTTCATTAATTTATCAAAAGATTCCCCCCACGTCCGAATATCATCTATTGTAGGCCTAAAAAGAAACGAATCGTCATTGCAAAAAAAAAGCGACGTAAAAGAAAATAAATTGATGTGCAAAATGGAAGAGAAAATCTGCTTACGGAGGTTCATTATCTCCATTTATAATTTCTAATTTGTTGTTGTCTATTGGCCGAGAATTATTTCCTTCTCCGTTTGGTACTCTACAGCTAAAATCGATAAAAAAATAATGAGCATTTTCTCGTAAATGTACCGTATTCACCTTTTTAATTTGGAAAAAAAAAACATAGGATTTCCTCAGCCTCCAAATAAATTATTAGAACTTTTGCCACCATCTTGTTCACAGATATTAACATTAAACGCAGTAAACATATCAACTATGGAAGTTTATATAATTTAGTATGATCATTGTGCAAAATTGATTAAGTTTATTTTTTTTTTCATTCAGATTAACTGAAAACGACTGCAAATTGTATAATTTTAATTGTAAAATTGCGTCTTTTAAGTAGAGATGATGATCAGAATCATTAATACGAGCGTACATGTAGTTCTCAAATAGCTGAAACTTTAAATAACATGGGAATATTTGAATCAGAATATACGGAAAATAACAATCTACACGCTGATGATCTGACGCTGGCAATTTAACCAGAATATGGCCGCCCATATGACGTCATTTACAAACCATTTTATGAAAAGACGTAACACGTCACCTAAGGGCACCATTGTTTTGTCATTTCGATCGATTTGGTGACCTTTTATGAGCAACGTCACCAAATAATATTTTTTCTGATTTATTGACCAGTTGAAAACAACGTCAGTTACAGTTTAAGGACGTTATTTTAGTCCCACCAACTTCATCAAAAGAAATCATTATTTGAGAAGTCTCTTTAGAGTAGTCTCTTTGAAGTTTATTTGTGGTCAGTCCTTTTATTTCTCTTGACGTAAAAATGGTTATTTCTAAACTGTCTGACTGCAAAAATTTCGATATACGCGCTTTGGTCGACATTATAATTAGACCTTGAATATGCATGCTAAATTGACTCCATTTATGTTGAAAGTTAGCGTCATATATGCGAGGACGTTTTGATACCCTTTCAAGATAAGTTAAAATTTGTATAAATTGTATATATGACAAATAACGACGCATGGCAACCGAAAACAGCGCTATCAGTGTTGCATAGTTAAATTGCTCAAACATTTCGTCTCTACATTTTTTCTTCTTAAATGTTCTAATTGTTTTAAAAGACAAAACTCCCTGCAAGCCCCTGTTCTACAAAAGACATCTTCTACAAGTGGTCGATAAATTAAATTAAGAAAAACAAAAACAAAGACCAAACAGCAACTTAGCTGAGCAACGTTTCGGAACCATGTCCCTTTATTCAAGCTCTACAATAATAAGAATTAAAAAATTTACATCAAAAACCAAACCCACAATAACATAGCAAAATGGAACTGATACATTGAAAATTCAACAAACAATTCGACCAATTTAAGTCATCAAAGAATGATTTATACAGTACAGTTCTAATTGTTTCCCGTAATTACTGTATAAATCATTCTTTGATGACTTAAATTGGTCGAATTGTTTGTTGAATTTTTCAATGCATCAGTTCCACTTTGCTATGTTATTGTGGGTTTGGTTGTATAGGTTTCTGGTGTAATTTTTTAAAATTCTTATTATAGCAGAGATTGAATAAAGGGACATGGTACCGAAACGTTGCTCAGCTAAGTTGCTGTTTGGTCGTTTTTTTTTTTAACCCCTGTTCTACAGGTTATTTCTGTATTGCTTTAACGTTCATTTTTAGAACGCGCCATCTAGCGGGTTGAAAGGGAAACGATGAGATGACTTACCAGCGTGTGTCCTTCCTGTCAGCATGAAACAGGGTTAGAGAATGCATTAAACTATTTGCAGTACGTAATTAAATGGTCAAATCTCGCGTTAAGAACTGGCCGCTTTGCAACGGATTTATTCAAAAATTTAATTAACGAGGGCGTCGGGAGCGCCCCCACAGGTGTGGTTACTCCACGCGGCAACAATCATGCATATTTTATGAGCGAGCAATTCAGATAAAACTATATCGGCCGATGCACGGCACATATAAAACTGTAATTGCATATCTACAACGTATTTAATGAATTATTTAGCCGTTAGCGAGGGGATAAGGACCCTACGGAGGCCTCTGAGGGACAGTCAACTTTTTTACACGTAGCATTAAGTTAATTGCAAGAATGTCGATGTACGCGCGTTGGTCGACATTATAGTTATCGAATATGCAGTACTGTATATCATATATTCACACATCTCACTCGGAAGTGATACAACTCAAAACCTTTCAATTTCCGGTATATGATGACCTTAAATCACGCGAAATGAGTTCCATATCAGTAAACAACGAGACATCCGAGGATTACATACAGTATAGTTTAAGTTAAATGACGGCATTGTCAGTTTACTAATACAGGCAACTAATTTGAACTAAACTTAATTGCTTTACACTGTATCTCATTGTGAAACATAAGGAGTTGTGTCACTTCTAAAGCGAGGATGCGAACTGTTTATACGTTTGTAGGCTGAAATACATACATTATACATCACTGTAATGGCAGCTCTGCGTCTCTTCCACAAGATGTTTCCGATAAATATAGATCCGTGTTTATGTGCGTGTCTGTTTATATATGCGTATAACGCGAATCTCGTTAAGCATATATAACAGACATGCACATAAACATGGCCCTATATTTGTCGGGAACGTCACCGCAACAACGCATCGCTGCCATTACGGGGTGCCTTAACGTGTTATATCGGACAGAACTCAGTCAAAAACTTTACGAATGGCACTTTTGGCAGCCGTGAAGCAGAGTTGGGAATTATTCAACTAATTTATTAGTTAACTACAGTCACAACTAAATAACTAATCATTATTAGTTGTGGATAACTAACAACTAAAACTGTATACTGTAGTTGTTAATCCCTAGTATGCAACTAATTTTTATAACTACATGTATTTTTATTCGTAGTTGGAAGATCAACTAAAACTATTTACATGCAGTTGAAAAATTAATTAGTTCCAAGGACTATATACTAACAACTTGTAGTCTATTCGTAGTTAACGTAATATATTATGCAACTAATAGCTAAAAAATGTCATTGTCATTTAAAAATTAATTTTTTTGCTTTTTATGGTTACCTGAAGTCTGTAACGGGCATAATTCGAGTATTCTAAAGGTCGAAAAAATATTTTGAGTCTAAAAAAGCTAAAATGACACTTACTGCATAAATTTTATTAATACAAAATATTCCGCATACGGTATCTTCTTCTTTTAAAATGATATTCCTTCGTAGATTATCTTTCTTTATCCCTCTATACCATCATTATAATCCAGTTTTAGCATTATGTTTTCATAGAAACTAAACTTCATAGGTGATTCATCATAATTATACATTTTGATTTAAAGCATATGTAATCCATAACGTAATATCATTCTAAAAGAAGGAGACGATATGCTGTATATTTGGTATTCATAAAATTGATAACAACGTCATAAAGTAGTAAATTTCGACTTTAGACTCAAAACATTTTTCGACCTGTAGAATACTCGAAATACGTACGTTAATTGCAGGCTTCAGGTAATCAGAGAAAACAAACGAATGATTTTAAATGGCAGTGAAGAAATGTTAGTTATTATTTGTTTAACATTAGTTTAACTATGAATAAATTAATAATTGTTAATTGGCCTCGCAACTATTTTTTTCTCAACTAAATAGTTCTAGTTGCTCTTCCAACTACAAATAATATACTAGTATTTATAACAAATACACGCAGTTGCATACTAGCGAATAAGAACTACAGCTTCAGTTACTCGTTGCAACTTACACTCAACTAATACAGTTGTAGTTTTCAATTATTAGTTTTGACTAATTTTTGTCCAACTAATGCATTCCTTTTGCACACGGGGCTTCACAGCTGCCAAAAGTGCCATTCGCAAAGCGTCTGCCTGAATACCCTATATTTCTTGCTAGAAAATTAACTCTTCTCTATGGTACCTGTACATCTCGCAGAAAAGGTCAAGATCGAGGCAAACGTGCAGTTGGACAACACTTGTGCCAGAATACATTCCCTAAGTCAACTTACATAGCGAATCAGCTGAATCATTTTCGTCCATCGCGTCCTTGGGGGAGCTCCGTACGTTTTTGACCTCGGCGATGGATTACAATCCATCGCCGCGGTGCATTGTGGGCCTGAGGACCGAGCGCGAAATGGCACCGGGTGAAATCAATACAGCGTACATAATAGCCTGTGATTAAGCCAAGCAAAATGGGAGGGGGTCAAAGTCACGCGATTTTCAGAACGTTTTTCCGTGCCAAAAAAAATTCTTTCGTCCAATCCAAGAATTTGAGGATTCAATCTTTAAAGGCTTTGGGGGGAGGAGGGGGTCGGAAAAAAGCCGCCATTTTGATGGTGTAATTAATTTGGTTTATATCGCAGGTGAGTGGTCAAGGGATGCGTGGATGGTGCGTGCGCAGGAAACAGGAAGAACGGGGGCGGAACCGGTGATGGCGTTTTTGGCGCCGAGCCCGTTCTGAAACGCTTTTTTCGAATGTGTTCCATCTGGGAACGAGGTGCCGTGCATGAAAATCAGATTGTTACGATTTGGCTGATATTTCCGAAAAAGTCCATTTATTAAAAGAGCCATAAACTCCGGATTTGCGCATCCGAGGCAATCCGAGGCAAATCCAGGCGTTTAACGCGATCCTGAACCATAATACACGTACATGCAATGCTAAAATTTCAGGAACGAAGGTTTATAAATTCATGAATCATTTCTTCCCCCACCTTTCATCCACCTCGAACTATTTATGAATATAAAATCGAGAATTTAAATTATTTGTTTCCCGTTGTTTTTTTTTATTCTGACGCAATGACGCCTTATTCTTTGAAAGGGGGCAAACAGGCATAACACCACTGCTATCCGTGTTTGCCTGCTGTCAGACAACTCGTGTGATTCTGTACACGTATATAAAGTTTGAAATATATTTTGTTGATTTAAATCGGAAATGCCTAAGATATAAATAAGTCATGCTACTAGGAGAATTTGTTCCAAAAATGTAGCATTGCAGGTATTATAGGCTTTATTTTATTGTAGGTCAACTTACGAAATTTTCCCAGCGAAAGTTCAGTTTGAAGCAATTTTTCTCGTATGATTAAATCATGCTCGGAATTCAGCCTAGTTTGCGCTGTTGTCCCGAAATGCACGTTAAGGCACCACTTTGATATATGTATTATACCATAAAGAGTCCAAATATTAAAAATAAAAAAAATAAAATTGAATTTTTGGAGTAATTTACATGCAAATGGAAATACCGTAATAACTGGATCCTGGATGCGAAATATCCTTTGTTAGTTTTTTGGAACGTATCCAGTCAGTTATGCAACTTGAAAATAAACCTCGGGCAAGATTCCCGATGGCTTCTTACGGGAAAGTATACTAGGCCCTGCAGCTGAGTAGAATGCATCATAGATGGCGTGTAATTGCATCTTCATACTCCATTGTTTAAGGTATGCCTTGAGTATGTATACAATACATACTGTAGGGGTATTTAGGAATATTATTAACTCTAAAAATAATTTCTTTCAGGATTTCCACTTCAGTCTTAATATTTCATAATTAAACATACAAGAAACTAGGATGCAATACTTTTTTTTATTTAATTCCTAGTTCACTCTTAACAAAATCCCACGTTATCCCATTGAAGTAATGCCCATTTTCTTAGCTATAGTTTAACGATTAAATGAATTTCTTTCAACGACAGCGAGTTTAGACCATGAAGATGAATTAGAAATGCATATCTCCTAATTATTAACCGTCTTTATCTTCGAGCAATAATTGGAAAATTTCCCAACTTCCAACGAGAGTCTGTCATTATCTTTAGCATTGCGTATGCATGTACTGTATTAGATAGTTCATCACGTTGATCAACAGTTGTCATACAGGGTGCGTGCAAAAAAATCCACTTGTCTTTCAAAACTCTTGTGAATTTGAATGATGCGGACGGTCCGTTGATTACCGCAGGGCAACTCGTTTTCCACGTGTTGTAACGAGCCGTTAATAATGTACGCCTAGCCATGTAACACTGGCGTAATTAATTAACGTAAACTGATATTATGCGCTTCGCTGAATGCAGACCCCACCCATGACGCATTTCCCCTCTTCCCGAATAGATCTCAGCCGGAGTTGCGTAATCATAACAAAAGCCTGTTTATTAATTTAGGTGGAAAAACAACGAAAACACGTCCCTCGAGAGCCGGCGGGGGTCGGAGCATTTACCCTCGCAGGCCGTTAGATGGCTCTGCTCAAATCCTCGGCTTTTTCCTTTCTCGTTAAACGTACGTCCTACCACCACAAATCAGCAAAGCTAAAAACTATATATAATACATAATATGTGTTTAAGGAAAGACTCAACTTCCAGACTAACTCCCTCGAAGTAGGATTCATCCACTGTACATACAGTATACCTAACACTTTCCATTTTTATAATTTGTCCTTTTATTTAGAAACATTAATTGATTTGGATGGAGCTTTAATCGAATCGTAGTACGTGCCATGCTGCATATGTTCTTTAATTTTATATATATATATATATATAAAATGAACCGAAGAATTTAATATTTTATAAAAATGTCTTAGTTTGCAAGAATCGTTCTACAAAGGGCCAAATACATGTAGTTAAACTCGACATTTGACTCCTTCCTTAAAACGCAAGTATTTTAATTGTTAGCAATGCCGGTATGGGGATTTACCGTATGGGTTTTCAGACAGACGCTTTGCGAATCGCGCTTTGGAAGCCTTAAAGTCACGGGTGGAAAAGGAATGCATTCATTGACTTTAAAATAACGATAATCTTGAAAGAAATTTTAAAACCAATTAACGTGTCGTCATTGGGGCCATTCAAAAAGGACGTCCTCATGTAGGTGGTGGAAGGATAAGTTGAGTCACGGACACAGCGTGGACAGGAATAGAGAGTGGGTATGACCATCTTAGACGTCCACTTGAAAAAAAAAAATGACCAGAGTTCTGGAAAACCTGGAAAAGTCAGAGAACTTAAAATTTTCCCAGTACATACTGTACGTGTATGTGCAAATTTGCAACATTTTCATTTTTCTCGAGCATAAACTTGCAAAATGTTCAACCTTTTCCGAGGACATCTTTACAAATTGTTCTACGTTTTCCCAAGGACAAATTTGCAACACTTTCAACTGTTTTCGAGTACAGATTTGTAAAATTTTCAACAGTTTGCGAGGAGAAATTTTCAAAATTCTTAACCTATTCAGAGTACAAAATGTGCGTTTTCCGAGCGCAAATTTGCAAAACTGTCAACATTTTCGAATGCAATTTTTTGTTTAAGTTTGGGACGTCCGAATGGGGGATCCTGATTGACCGGACACAATGCGGACAGGGGGTAGGGGGAGTTCAATTTTGGGCAAATTTTACGGACGTCGACCCTTTGAATGGTTCCTTTGCACACGTGACTTCATGACTGCCAAAGTACGGTTCGTAAAGCTCCCGTCTGTCTTCCTCTATTAGTTTTAGTCTTAAGCGACAGCTACGGTGCTGCCACCTATGAGCATGCCAAAAAGTTAAAAAAACGCCTCGGTCTCTCCTCGGAGTCCTCGTACAATATTCATGCGCCGCAGAAGGCAGCTACGCGAAGAAATTCGAATTACAATGTATTGCCATTTGAGGATTTATCTTCCCATTATTTATACATGGTTTTTGGGAGAATTGCGTTAGTCGTGCGTATTCCCATCCCGACATATTTTATTTTAACGAAAATTTGAAAGGAACGCAAATTTCTAAAGTAAAGCTTCGTGGATTTATTTTGGAATTATGGATGAGAGTTTGACGGATGGCAACTTCCAAATGGATTATTTTTCAACCAATAGGCTCTACGTGCCATCACGTCAATTGAAAATGTCGCGAAATATCCCAACTGCATTTAATTTTTCTGTTTGTTTTTATGACAAACAAAGAAAAAGTTATTGAAAATATTTTGAAAATATTCATTCGGTAAACTAGTTCAGTTGTAGTTCTAGGGGAAATACTTTTAGACGTTCCTTCGACGTTTTTGCTGTTGCAAGCGTTTACTTTAGAGCTTTGTAGACATCATCCTAGGGGCCGTAAAGAAACCATTTTCAATTTTTTTTGATGGGCATTTGTAAACAACTACATGTATTCGGAACTTTATAACATTTTTACATGATTAAAAATGGAAAGAATGTTATGACATGATATTTTAAGGTTAGGTAAAAATTACGTTAACACATATGCTTCATGAAATGTTGGAATATGAAATGAACACCTCATTTTTATCAAGCTTAATGGATGATAAATTGATTTGCAATGTGATGTCAAATTTTGATTGGAAACAATGTATTTTTAATTAAGTGCTAACATAATGTTGACATACTTTGTATTTCTCGTTTATTTACGTTTCTGATTTTTTTTACCATTTTCGGAATTGGTTCCAACGAATTTTTCTCTTTCTAGCAAATTTCTATCATTTTACAACAAAAAATTCAACGCCCTATTCTGATCAATCGAAATGATTATTAACTAAACGGACAAGGTGAACGTATTTAAATTGAACAAAGCGGTCACTCATCGGTCTTTCTGTTAGGCTTTTCAACTTTCTCATCGATGCGCGCGTCCAGGGCAGTTGGCATTAATTAAACATTATGCAAATGAATTAAAAACACGATTCAATTAGCGATTCAGCGTGGGGATATATTTATGCCATTGCGAACCATTTTCAAGCCCGAAAGCGTGCTCACCTTTTGTCATATTTCGCGCTTCGGGGAGCTGCGAGAGAAGGGGGAAATCCCCATTTTTATCATTGTTTATGCGTGCTTCGTGTTTTACCCGAAAATAATTTGTGGCATTAGTTTTATAGGCGCTTTTACG
Source organism: Megaphyllum sjaelandicum (assembly GCA_034698745.1). NCBI lineage: Eukaryota > Metazoa > Arthropoda > Diplopoda > Julida > Julidae > Megaphyllum > Megaphyllum sjaelandicum. Next base: position 10,519 of record JAQGBX010000951.1, read on the forward strand.
CCTGAACTTGGCACGAAACGCCACTGTCCAGAGTGTAAACACGCGTTCGGTTCCAGCGTTTGATTCTCAGTCTGAGTCCACATTTTTTGCAAAGTTGACGGAAACTAGCGAAACATTCTCTCTGAAACAATTACATTATCCAAAAGGAATCGAATTGAACTTTTGAGAAAACAATCTTTTCGCAAAGGTTTTATAATTTTTAGACGACCATTTTTTTGAAATCTCCAATAACTGAAATTCAAAACAATATTCAAAATAATTGAACGTCCCATTGGAACAAGTCGACAATTTCTTTCCAAATTGGCTATAGTGAATTTGGAATTTTTTTAAATGACAATGAAAGTTGTTTTCATACATATACATATATTTTTGAAATATTATTTTTGCGATGCATGTTGCGTAAATAATATAACTTATAATGGGGGTACTCACACATACGCTTTACGAACCTGTTTATGGCAGCTCGTGAAATCCCTTGTGCAAAATCGAATAGATAACTGGTTAAAAATCAATCGGGGTTATCGCTGTTTTTCGATTAACGCATTTTTTTGCACACGTGACTTTACAAATGAGAAGTAGATTCGTAAAGATTATGTGTGAGTGCCTCCACGTTAAATTATATTATTTACGCAACATCCATCATAAAAAAATCAATATACAAGTCGATTACAGTAGTAAAACTCAGATAGAAGCTCTACGAATTGTACTTTGGAAGTCTTGAAGTCACGCCTGCAAATTCGACAAGATAATTGGTTTACCAAAAATATTCGAGGTTATTGCTGTTTTTAAACGAATTAGCGCATTCTTTTTGCACACGTGACTTCACAACTGCCAAAGTAGGCCTACAATTCGTACTTTATATCTGAGCTCCACTACTATAATCGACTTGTACAGTGTATATTGATTTTTTTCAAAAAAAAAAAAAAATGGTCGTGTTTAGGAACAGCAAAACGCTAAAACGTCTCGTTTTGTAAAAAAAAAAAAAAAATATCGTTTTTCACGAGGAACGAACTACCATCGACTTATTTCAAGATAAAAGAAGTTTTCAGAATGCATTCTTCTCTTGAATAAAAAGAAAAATGCCTGCCATGGGTGGAGAATTTTTGTATTTTAGAAATATATGCATTTAAAAAAGCAATAATTTTCCCCCGAGACAAACTATTTTTTGAGAAAAATGGTGAGTCTAGAGAAACTGACATAACGTGACAACGCTGTTTTTTCATTCTTTGACAAAAGTGAAAAAAACATCCTCAATTTTTTTTTATTCAAATTGATTTTTGCTGTAAGTTGCGTGCGAGCAATGGCTCTTGCTTTTGCTCATTTCATTGTTATCCAGGCAACCGATCCCTGCGCTAAGTTGCGTGCTCGCAACTCTTGGAAGTCATTGAAATTTAATGAATAATCCGAACGGCTTGAAAACGCCTCGTTTATTGATTCGGTATCTCTAAATATAGCTCGTACGCATTTTTTTTTCCAAAAAAAAAGATTAAAATAAGTATTTCTTTGAATAATCCATTGAAAACCACACTCATGCTCTCACTATAGTTACGGCATATTAGTGCGTTTATTAATCCTCGATTAGCTATAAATAGGAGCGAGGATTAAGATGGATAGCTCTAACATATTTTGGCGGCCCAACGGCGCTCTGGTAAATCGACCAAAAAGCACTTTATCAATTGCTTGGCTGAAAGTGGCTTGAATTAGTTTGGCCTATGAAGGTGTGAAGACATTTTTGGTTGGCAACATTTTTAGTCAAACGTCGTCTGCTACTTCATTGTTTTTATAGATAATCGTCGAAAATTGACTATATTTTCTCATTTGTTGTACGTATTTCAGTATTTTTGAATTATTGGAGTCAACGTAAAATCTTTTTATATCATGCAAGCAAGTACAGGCATCTTATATCAGAAATACTTCAAAAGGTTGCCATTTCAATAACATTAAAACAGAATATAAAATCCAGTGTTTATTATTCATCACATAATGCAAAAATACATGAAATATGTACAAGCGACACTGCAGGTTTTCAAGCGACTGGAAACAAGTTCACCGTGCTCATACCCATACACGCGAAGTTCAAATATTTCTAAATACACGTTGTTTTAACGATTGCACGTTTTTCCACACTTTGTTTTCCGTATAATGAGCGTACAGCCGACTCGCGTTTTTGCGCATCTCCCATTTACGAAACCAATGTTTTCACGAACTGTTGCGCTGGTCCCGAAACGTATGGCAACATTGACAAAGCTAATGACCCGGCATCGCGTGCAAAATTAAGTTTTTATGGACCCCGCTTCCTTCCTTCGTATTTCCTGGTAGCAGACTTTTACAGCTTTTTTTTTTCTGGAAATCACTCGTTCGGGGTGGCCAAATAGGTCGCCTTATCGAGTGCTCCCCCATATTACTCTTTTTTTATTATTTTTTCCAGGCAGTTTCGTGCATTCAAATTTATGAGCATCTTTGCGAGAGGACCCTGTTAAGTGGATCTGGCTCCGCACCAAATCAGAACCTCGGGCCCTCGGCACGATGGACGCGCTTCCGGTTTTCAACGGAAGCGTCTTTAGGTGAGGATCGCGACATCGAAGACCCCCATTAAAATCGGTTCGGGAACGATAAAACGAGTTACTGGTGACGTCATCAGATCAACGTTTTTGCTCCTGAAAATCATGGAATCTCCGGAGGAGGTTGTTACCAGAATGCACCTTATGCAAATTTCGTCCGCATGCCATTATCACGTGACATTTCATTCAAACTATTGACGAAAATTACCCGGATGCACGTTCATTTAGTTGGTGATTGTATGAAATGATCACGTCATGCAGGCTCTTAAAAAAACTCTGCATAAATTTCGTTGCAAAAACTGATCAGCGCCAGTTATTTCTGGTCACTTTTGACGGGTTTGTCCACAGATGGCACTGAAAGTTCCTTCCCCACTCAAACAAAATGCCTGTGGTTCTGCCAGTTTTAGTTTTCGCGTTTTTCTGGCACCATGTTCATTTCGACGAAACTATGGGACACACAACCAAATCCAGAATATTAGTTTGTTCAAAACGAGTCAGTTCTGGCAAAAAATACTTGGTCCCCCGGGTGTTAACGATGATGACGTCATCGACTGGCTCTCTAGCACTCGCGCGTCATGAACGTGTATTGTCTTCCGATCTAAAGATGTCGTGCAGGTGACATTTCCTTCGTTTTGTCACTTTTGACAGGATTTTAAACGACTTGTTTCATACCCGTACTTCATCATCGATTCTTTGCTAACTTGTTTCAATTTTTGAATATATATATATCAAATCTGAAGGGACTTGGGCGTAAAATTCGGCCCTCAAGTGTTTTAAGCAGTTATGGAGACTACAGTAAGTGCAGCTCTAGCTGCAGACTTCTATAGTAGATTTTATAGATAAGCTAAGATTGATTTACTTCTTTACATCAGAGGGCTCGAGAATGAGCCAGTAGACGGGTTCGTGCGTCACGTGAATTAATTTTTTCTTACTGGCATCACAAGCCTTGCATTAATGGATTCCTTATATTGGCTCTTTAGCGTTGTACAGCATGTGCGTACTCATAATCGTGGCGAGTGGAACTACCTAAATTGAGTTGCCTTATACGTAAATATTTAAGCTACTGTAGTTGGTCTTTTTCCGGACAGCAAACCACTACCAGTCCAAATCACCGCAAAGAGCTTCGATTGCCTTTGTACATTTTTAAAACTTTGGCATCACAATGCATCACACCAGCTTTAACATTGGATAGGACATTTACAATAGCTGCAGCGCCATCTGTGATGCTTTCCATGCAGTTGGTGGCGCCTGAAGACTTCCAATAGCAACAATGGTCACGAGTACGCCTCAAAAACAATATCTCAGACCACTCCTTCCTACTAAGGTGAGAATAGGGTGACTTACCAAGACTTACAACTGCAACAACAACACCAACAAAGGCAACATGTCCTTGCACCTCGGTTGGGATGGCCATTGCTTCTTTGAGCAATAATTTCATCCTCTTGAGAATGACGCAGGCCCATCTTATCCTTATTGTTTTTATTACGAGGGGTCAGTGGCGTTTGCGGCAGCAGAGACGATGTCGGTGGGCCTCCTGGCGGCGTATCGTGCATGGATTCCATGCGGCCTCTTCGTCCTCCCGAGGTCCCCGCCTGCAGATCAGGACTGCGATGGCGCCCTTGATCCTCACTCGACTTACTAATTATGGCAGACATCGTAACAGGCCTGCAAAAAAATGGAGAAAACAAACATTAAAAACTAACCTAGAAGGCGTGGCCAATGACGCGTGTGGGAGGGGGTGCTGAGAAAGGTCGCTGGTCAGTTTTTAGTTGGACATAAGGTCGCGCAACAAGGAGGTCGCCAGGCAATATGGTCGAATGGAGACAAAGTCGTGTAGCAATAAGGCCGCCAAACATGAAGATTGCCAGCACAAAGGTCGTTTGACAAAAATGTCGCCTAGATTAATTTGTTTAAATGCATTATATCTTTGAAATGTATGGAACTTTAAAAATAAACTGTACAATGATATGAGATAAAACATTAAATTAAATTAAAAATGACCAATTTTTTGGGGGCATTTTAAGTATTTCACACGGTATGCTAATGTATGCTTTTTTAAGTAAATATTAATATTTTAAGCGTTAAATAGATCGCCCAAATGCTTTTTATAAAAATTCTAAAAGAAAAATGTAATTCATAAAATGCTTTTTTAAAGGATATACGTACACACTTTAATAGTTGGGAATGCCAACTTAATGGAGGTTTAAAGGCGACGAAGCATCGTCGCTTATGGCGAAGTGGTTCTTCCCCTTTTGTAAGCTTGCATAAAATAAAGCTTTATTTTGTGACAATAGGGACATCAAATACTAAAAGGTTAAGCACGTTTTTCGGGGATAAAATTACGAAATTTTCCCACGTTTTCTGAGGACAAAATTTCAAAATTTGCCACGTTTTCCATTGAAAAAATTGCAACATTTTCCACGTTTTCTGAGGCTTCACTCGCCGCTTCAACAGTTGCTAAATTCCATTGCCTCATGGAGGATGTCCAATTTTTGGTGAGGCCGACCTGTCTTTCAAGATAATGGGTGACAAAACAAACTAATGGGCTGCAAAATATGTAAATGAACATTTATCAGGCATTTTATTAAAAAAGTCGAATTTATTGATGAACGATCTTTTTCACGGTCGACCTTATTTTTTGGCGGCCTTATTGCTACACGATCTTGTCTCATTCGACTATTTTGCCTAGCGACCTTTAATACTTGTATGTCCGCCTACCAACTGACCAGCGATCTTTCGCCGGCGACCTTTTGTCCAGGACCCGTGTGGGATGTGGGAGGGCTCTGACAAGAAGGCGGGGTCATTCGGGAGGAGATTTTTGGAAGGTGTTACCAATTGTTTTAAATAAAACATTTGGATAACTGCTGAAGTGGTACGGGATTAATGAAGAGGCGTGGTCAATGTATTCGTATAGGACTGTCCTAACGAGAAATCTTAGTTAATAGTAAGCACGTCAAATATCCAAGGTGGGAGGAGACTAGTGAGAAGGCGCGGTCAGGGGCCTAGACAGGACAGTGGATCATTACATGTACCACATCCTTGGGAGGAGCATCACACAGTCGACTAACGGGAATGCTTGACTAAAGTTCAGCAGGTGGGAGGAATGGAGAAGAAAGGCGTGGCAAGTCGTTAACTTATAGTAACTGGTTTGGTTAATGTGCGAAACAGGAAGAATCTGATTTTACGTTGCCAAGTAAATAGTGTCCAAAACAAAATGTTGATGAGGGAGGATTTTGAAGGCATAGTTTGATCATCCTCCAAATGCAGCATTTGAGGGAAGCCAGCGGATAGCATGTTCAAAAGTTTGTCTAAATACATAGTGTGGCCGGCACGTGGGAGGAGCCTGACAAGGCGTGGTCAAAATTACCGTGTGGGATGGGCTTAACGAAACGCTATGGAATAGGGTCTACCAATGGAATACATGATGTGATCGGCACGTGGGAGAAGCCTGATAAGGCGTGGTCAAAATTACCGTGTGGGAAGGGCCTAGCAATCTTACGAGAAATCTTAGCCAAGATAAACATCGGACAATTATTTAAATCTTAGTTTGACGAGTCAAGGGGGCGTGTCTAACGATCGAACACGATGGGAGGGAACATGCATTCGTAGAATTGATCGTCCCATCGACGGAACCGCGATGCAAGAAGCTGCATCGAAGCGTTCGCGAGCTCCAAGATGGCGGCCGGCTGAGGCAAAGCCTCTTCAAGATAATTGCAAGGTTTCCTCAACGAAGTCCGTTATCGTACCGCGAGACGCGGTATCTTTACGCCCGCCTGTCGTTCGCCATTATCTTAAATCTATTTTTACAACGGGCTAACCCTAATAAGCAGCTTCTGCAAATGATCCGCCATTAAAAAGCGGACGGAACAGCGCTCGCAGCCAGAGATGAAGGACGCGCCCGTAGGCCGAGCACGGCGACGGGCCGCCAACCCTGCCTCGGCCGCCGCTAATTTCGGTTTTAAAATTAACTCTCTGGGATGAAGCCAATTTGCGACGGAGGGGGAAAGCCAGCGCACGTAAGAAACGCAACACCGGGGCCTACGTTATTGATTTTTCATTAAAAATATTAAAAGAGGGATATATCATTCGGAGTATTTGTGAATGAAACGCGCTGAGCGTCTGATTCGCCGACCAGATTGGAGCGGGTCTGGAAATTTCCGGTATCGAGGTGCAGCTGGCGGCCATGTTGGGGCGCTGGCGAGGACAAGCGATGATAAGTATCGCCAACCCTCGCCAGGGAACGTGCGGCGCTTTTTATTTTTTTCCCCCCTCCTTCTTTCGACCGAACATAACGCGGAAATGGACGTTTCGTGTCCCAGATATTTTTCCACCACCGCTAATGTCCATCGGCGCACGAAGCATCATGCTGCCCCGAAACGATGCCGAAAAATGCGCTCTCGTCGCAATTAACTCGCGACGATGAACTTGCAAAAAATGCGCACGTAGCAATTTTCGATTCGAAAAACAATGCGTCGAACGAAATTTTGTCGGAATTCCCCCTCCCACCAAAAAATGCACATACTGTTATTTTGGAGTCTGGCGGCCGTAGAGTCTCGCCTGGGAAATCCAAGTTCAGTTCTCCAAAAAAAAAACGAGCAAGAAAGAGATGATGCGTTGAACAACATACCCCAAATGTATCGACTTTAAAAAAAAGAGAAGATGATTTTCGACGAAATCTGCGCGTAACGAGTCGCGTTTAATTTGAGAACAATGCATTCGCCGCCCTCCTAACGATCGCTGATCGAGAGTCCCAACATGGCGTCGCGTCCCTTTCGAAGCGTAGTCAAAGAGTTGGGAAATTTTGCTGATCGTGAGCAGCTGATGACATTAAGTCCAGTGAAACGTGCCGAAATTTTCGATTACGCTAATCGGGATCTGGTGCAACCTGCCATTAGTAGAAGTACTCTGGCGAAAGCTTTGCAAATCGTACTTTGACAGTCGCGAAATTGCGTGTGCAAGAAGGATGCATTAATTGGTTCGTAAACTTCGATAACCTTGATTGAATTATTTGACCCAATGAGCGGGTCGATTTTGTAAACGTGACTTCACGATTGCTGAAGTGCGATTCACGAAGCTTCTGTCTGAGTACTCCAACTATATCAATGACTTGATTTACTTTAATTAGACAAGCCAGCCTTAATAAATGGTTAAATTTGGAAATGCTGCCCCTGAAAGCATGCAATCCTCGAGGGCATCGGAGTCAGCAGTGATTGCCTATTTTCGGGGAATTCCATTTCTGGTGGCAGAGCAGCGCCGCCCTGTTGGTTGAAGTTATATCACTAAGATAAAGCCACGCCCATACTAACCCGGGAAACCAAATCGTCAAAGTTGAACATGGTAACACGTTCCTGTATCATATTTGCTTACATGTTTATGGTAATTAATGAGAGCGCGCAAAGGCCGCGTGCTTTAGAAAACAGGTAAGTGTCACGTTGCCTACGATTCGTTTACAAGTGCAGGGCGTGGCTAAGGGCGAGTTGATCATTTCAACCAGCAGGGCGGCGCTGCAGGAGTGCACTTACTTATATTACGTATACTGTGCTGGTGGCATGTTGCTGTACAATCCTCCCGTTAAATGCGTTAATTATTCGTCTTAGTTCAAAATTCTAATCCTTTATTTTGCTTCAATAAAGGAATTTCTACAAGGCCATTGTTTGTCATTTCTTCTCCTAACCTGCTTCCTGTCAAATTCGCCTTTCAAATTGTTTGCATTAATTATAATATGCTTTTTTGCAGCATAAAATGCCACTGTGACCAAATAACGTCAATGTGAGTAATGGTATAAATATATGCGAGTTGTGGGTGATGAAATTAATGCATGTACTTTCAAACGCAAGAATTAGCTCTGCTAAGCGTGAAAATCGCTGTTATCAGGTGTACTCAAACATATTTTTCAGTCACGCATTTTAGGCGGCCCCGCCTTCTTGCGTAACTAAGCCACGCATGCGCATTTTCTTTTTTCTTTTTTTTTGCAAATAGCATTAGTTTGAGTTTCCATGAAGGAAAACGATGCACTTTTGGTCAATAGGTCCAGTTAGAAGGTGACGTTTGTGACACCGACTTGCGATTTTTTTCAAATCTGAAGCCGACGTTAATAAGAGGTCAGCCATATAGATCTACTAAAATAAGTTCGTCTATTTGAGTACTGCTATTAAAGTTACAAGAATTCATCCAAATTTAGTTGCAGACCTTACTGAGTATTACTCTTTCATAGCTTGGGATAACTCTGAATTGAAAACTTCAGTTTTTCAAATTTGTAAGTTGTTGTTTTTCGTCAGAAATGAAATCCCCGAAAGTAGGCAATCACTGCTGACTCCGATGCACTCGATGATTGCATGCTTTCAGGGGCAGCACTTACAAAGTTGGCCATTTATAAAAACTCAGCTAACAAAAGTAAATCAATTCAATTCACTGATGTAACACGTCGATAAAAAGTCTGCACTTGTGCTAACTTAAGTAGATGCTGAAATCGGAATAAACGTTTCCTAAGTGTATGAAACGTAAAATGACAATAAGGTATATGATCAGCGATTAAATTTAATCCGGGTTCGTGTCACTGTCTATTATAATGAGTTTGAAATTGACCGGGGTTATTGTCATGGAAAATTTTCAAAACAATTATAGATTAAGCATCGTAGGACATTGGTGCTCGACCATTAAGCGTGTGTTAAGAAGGATTAAACTGCAGGCAAATAAATAAATCCCGGTTTAAGTCAACTTTGACATTCTAAGCTTAATCAGCTTTGTTTTGCTTGTTTGCGCTCAAATGTATTTTTATGAAATAACCGATTCAAAAAAAAAAAGCTTGCGTTAACGGGACGTTAAACCCGATTAGTGCCTATGACATTTTCCTGTTGCAAAAGCGTGTGCATGTTGCGCCAATTTCCATCACAAACACTATTTGTTAATTAAAGTATACTCTACATCATATCGTGACGGACTGTTATCTGGCGTTATCACGTGAATTGGTTTTTACAATGAAAGTAAAATGTATATGTCCAGTAATTACATGTTTTATAAAACATCTGAATATCTGGCGGTTTTTAACGCACTATATGTTACTAGTAGAAAATCCCATGTACATGTATGTTGGGCTTTGAATAAATGGTTATTGACGTTTTAGAACAATGCTGAATAAGGGCTATAAATAATTTTTATAATAACAAAAATTGATTTTCTCTTAAAACAAGATTTTTCTAAAACCCAAAAAATGGGATTTAAAACAAATTTCGATTCTGAAAAAAAAAATGTTCCTCAAAATAAATGGTTACTGTTGCGTACGTTACATTGCAGTTTTAAATTAAGACGACTTTAAGCAAACCTCCTTTTGGCATTTTGTAAATTCATGCTTCCTTAAACACATTCCGAAAATAATGAAAACAAACGAAATAATCGAAGCTGCGAAAAAATTACGTTCTATAAACATCGTGTTTCAACGGTGAACAACTATAGCCTAACTGCCACAATCAGCATATATTTGTACGATATTCAACATCCAGATTTTTCAAAGAAACCACGGAGAAAAATCTTCAATTTATTTCAACGCTAGAAAAAAATGGGGGTGGGGTGGGTGAGCATTTTTTAAATATTAAATTTGCAATTTATCCGAAAATATCCGTATGTGAAACATTGATTTTTTGAGCTGAATCGGGGATTTTGATTGAAACCCTGCCTTATTTTTTTTTGCATGGCATCGACGTATTTTTTTTTTCGCGCCAAGTCCTTTTGTTTTTTGGCTCCATTTTCCCATGGGTTTATATTTTGTGCCCCATTCCCATTTTCCCCGCATTTCCTATGTTCGTAACCCAGATCCAAGCCAGAACTCCTCGTTTTGCCCCAGTTTCTCGCCAGCCGTTGCAACTCGGGTGCACTTTGATGACCCTTTGTAACACAAGAGTCGCTGTCGATCAATACTGACTATAAATCAGAGATGTGAATTTTCCCCGCCAAGGAATGGAATATTTTTGGCGCAACCGCCTCCACCATCTTTAAGAAACAATCCAAAGGCAGCCATGTTGGCACAAAGAGCTATGCAATGACCTCGCTGAAGGACCTCGGTGTGGGCAGTGTTGAAACAGGGCGGGGGCGGTAGATACTGCATGTTTACATTTTGCCACTTCTATTCTACCGAGCGCAGGCAGGGGAAATCAACGAAAAGGTCAGGGAATTTGAAGAAATTTACGAAAGTGCTTAACGGTATTGATACTCACGCTAGATGTGTGAAATTGCCGGACTATCGGCATGGAACAGCTATTAAAACACCTTTGAAGATGATTAATAGCAGTGAAATTATATTTGTAAAATTGGACTGTTTATACGAGGATAACTGGGACAACATGTCGACGGTTTCTATGAGAAGACAAATTGTAAATGGGATTGTTATTAAGAAAAGTCAATTTTGGAATCGATAATGCGCAGTATTTTAATGGAATTTTAATTAATCTAAAAAACCTAATGGACCCCTTAAAATTATTCGTTGAAATAAATTGATCGCATTTTATTTGACGTAGAACACGTTGCTTTAATTACCAGTTTGCAATTCTAAAAATAAAAATGCAGGATATTTCATAAAATTAACATTTTCTTTAAAACGTCTTACTAATTTAATATTCAGGGAAATTTGATTGCTTTTTAAGAACAATGGCATTTTTTTTTAAACCAGAAGCTTTAAAATAATAATTTTTTTGGGAATAATGCATTCCTATAACGATAAGATTTTTCAACGAAAACAATCCATTATATAATGGACGATTGAAAAACATAACCTGGATCCATAAAATTCTCAGAAGGATCAAAAAATGTAATAAAACATTCTTAAATTTACATGCTCAATTCATTAAAATATACTTTTAATACAAATTATCCATAATTTATCTTGTCATTTCCTCGCTATCACGAGGAGATTAAAGCTTTTTCACAAACAATAGATGCACTCATTGTTCTGACCCTTGATCCTTCAAAGTAATGGAAATCCTTGGATAGAACATGAAATTTGAAGAAACACTTCTTAAATTTCAATACCATGAATTTATTAATTTATTAAATTATGTGTATTCATACGCGTGGACTGTACACTGTAGAATTGATAGAAAATGGAATTTGGAGGAAAAGTAAACATTTTTTTTCTACTGAGAGCTACTGTAATTGAAAATACTTAAAAACGTTTTTTTTTTTAAATTATAGAAAACTCGAAACCTAGCTATCTTGCATAACAAATCTACATTGACTTATTTTGTCATGTAAGTTTCCGGAGTAATCTGACATTTTCAAGCTGACAAAAGATGCTGTGAATTATTGGATCTTTTCTGTTTTAAACTCTATCGGGATTTCGGTCTTTTAATTCGTGAATAAAATATCACAGGCTCGATGTTTCAAAGAAATCCTTGGAAAGGTACACGTGTTAGTTCGTGAAAATTTAATGCTACTCATTGAAACTGTTTAAGACGATATAATTATTTTAAAAGTATCGAACAGAATCGGTGCCTCGAATTCCTGTAGAAAAAAACAACCATTCCTCTCCTACGATATTCAGGTTGACTGTCTGCTTACAACAAGACGAATCAATGGCTCGATGCCAGTGAAATGTCAAAGAGCAAAAAATAGGGTCAATTCCTCAAATGCCTAAGTTCAGCTTCCCGAATCCGCGAATGGATTTTTATCAAATATCGTGAAATTTCGCTTTAGAATCCCGTGAATTTCCGAATGATTTTCCGCAAGTTGCTCACAAAAGCAAACAAAAACTAAAATTAGGATGAATCCCAAAACGCATGAACGATTCCATTAATTTTTCTTGATTAATGCATCTTTTCCTCGAGTTCTTTGTTCGAGATGTGGTTAAACAATGACTCCTAACTTCTGAGCACGGGGGTCTCCTAAAGGAATTGGACCATTTTCAAAGTTGTGCCCTTGTTCCGCGAGGGCGAGTCATAAATTCCAGCGCTATTCCCCGAGATGCCACATTTCAACTCGTTGTTTGTCTAAAAATAAACAACAACAACTAGCGTGTTGCGTTTCATCGCTAAAAGGGGGCATTGACACCCGGCCAAAGGAATTTAATTCAAATTTAAGAGGCCTGCATTGGCGCATGCATCTGGTGCGCTTTTTCTTCTTCATTTCGGACTTTTCCTCGCGTCTTAATCTTCTTACCGATCGCTTTTGTAAGGGAAAACCCTGAAGAAATTTTAAACCGATTTTTAATCAATTTGTTTGAAGGAGAGCGCGGCGTCCGGCTTATGCCTTCAGCCAAAAATCGATTTCGAGCTTAATTTTAGGCCTTCCGGGGGATATGGATTCAAGCTGACCCGTTGCAATCGCAAATATGAAGAAAAAAAAGACCAAAAAAAACCTCCCAAAATGCCCGCTTTGGAAGAGAAGAAAAAGTAAGAATAGAAAGTGTGGGATCAGTTTATTCAAAGTAGGAAAGTCTTGGGTGCGTGGCTTCTTAAGAAGTTTAATGGTGCTCATGGAAAAGTACAGTGCGGTTTTTTTTTAAAAGTCCACTGTGGATTCTTGAAGAATGTGAAAAGGTCATATTGGCTGCTTGATAAATGGGGAATGTTCAAAGCGGGTTCAACTGAAATGTTTAAAAGCGCTGTTTGTTGGGCTTACTAAAGTTCAAATTGGCAGTTTAAAATAGTGATATTTTGTTAAGAGCTTTTATAGGATGAGTACTTAGATTGTCAATATACTAGGATAAACCAAATGGTTCCCGTAAAATTGGAATACTATTCGACTGTGGTTTGTGGAAGAATGATCCTCCAATATATACTACGTGTGCTCGAAAAGTATGAAATTTTCCAAACAATATTATGAAACGAAACAAAATTTCTGGTATTTACACGTAGGTCACCTAAATTAGACAATAGTATATTCGACTGTGGTTCGTGGAAGTATGATATTTCAATATGCATGTATACTACTAGAAACGTATGAAATTTCAAGATAGACTGCTAGAAAAGTATTAAATTTTCTAAACAATACAATGTATTATGAAACGAAACAAAATTTCTGGTATTTACATGTAGTGAGTTAGACCACTAGAATAGACAAAAAGGTTCCTGTAAAATTGGAATAGTAGGCCTATTCGACTGTGGCCCGTGTAAGTATGATATTCCAATACAGACTACTAGAAAAGTATGAAATATCAATATAGACTACTAGAAAAGTATGAAAAATCAATCTAGATTACTAGAAAAGTATGAAATATCAATATAGACTGCTAGAAAAGTATGAAATTTTCCAAACAATATTATGAAACAAAATAAAATTTATGGTTTTCACATGTACTGTAGGTCCATATGTATCATCTTAAAAAGCGAAAAATCCAACAGAACAATTCAGTACTTCTAAAAACAAGGGTCACTTTGCACATAACAGTACGAAATATTGAGTTCTGACAGAGTACCTCCCCACATGACTTCGCTTTCTAAGTAATACTGTATCTACGTCAAACATTTACTAAACTGTAGCCTACATGTATAAGGTTCGGAGAGTTTAAGAATTACGAAATTTTAAGGCCTTTTCAGAAACAAAACATGACAAGTAAATCGGGTCCAAGACTAACATGTATAGGAACACGTTTTCCCTACCATAAATGTGCCGGACCCATCTTTCAACGCGTTCGTTTACACGTTTCTGACTATAGATTTTTTGGCGAAAGCATAAAAAAAGATGAATTAAGTTCAGGTTTTTTTTCCCAAGACAATGGTGTGAAACGCTAAAAATGTCTGGAAATAGCAATTCTCGCGATGCAACACGGTATTGTTCCTATATATGGCCTCCCGAACGGGCCAACCACTTCTCGCGTCAATGACGTAATTTGCAAATGTGCAGGAAACGATCGGAATTACAGGTAAAATCAATATGAAGTGACGTCACGTTGAAACCTGCTAAGAAAACGGCAACAATGCGGAAGAAATTGATTTTACGACCGAGATTCGCACTTTTGTAAATGGAGGGGAGTGATTTGCGTTTGCACCTCCATCGCCTTGTAATTGTCATCGTTTTCCTTTATTAAAACCCTGCTTTAATTACCGATTACATTTCGCGGAAACGAGCGATGAAATATCAGAGGGTACTCAGAGCGGAGTTTTACGAACGAATGGCACTTTGAGCAGTCGTGAAGTAAATAGTTACGTTTGCGAAAGGAATTGCTTTAAAAACAGCGATAACTTTGGATGACTTCACGACTGCCAAAAGTGCTATTCGTAAAGCTTCCGTCTGAGTACTCCCGCAGTTTTAACTTGGCGGAATGTTTAATCCGAGCTTCAAAGGAGCTTTGTGCGCACACATGGCCATGCCGGAGTTGGCGCAGTACCAAAGTCGTAAACAAAACTGCGAAATGGAGATTGATGCATGCCTTCTAGCGGCATAATCTCGTTTCACGAAAAGTTTAATCGTCCGTTAAACTCCCCTATAAGCGTGATGCGCTCAGAGCTTAACGTTTCATCGGTAAATTGGTGACAAACGATACGCGCAGTCATCGGGGAATGGTGCAACGGACTGCGAGCTCTAAACACGCGCATACTTTAATGGTCCGTTAAATGTAATTGCCCATGAGAAATAAAAATGGGCGATGGAATGATTCACTGTGTAGGCAATTTAGTAACGGACCATTAAACGGAGAGTGGGGCAACACCCTAGGATTGAGTTGGTTGGGCATTTATGAAAAAAAGATTGAACATTTTTTGAAACGTTTTTTGGGATGAATTGTACCCTATTCGCTAGTGATGTATATTTCAGAACGATCAGCGCAATAAACTATCTTTCGGATTAATACAATTTAGTCAGATCACAACCCAAGTTTACAAAAAAATTAAACGAATTCATTTTTCTAATCACATGCTTATTAAAATTCGTTTAGAACAATAGCTTTAAAACATCTCTGCAGTCACTGTCCAACTAAAAAAAAATATATCATTAATATGGTAAGAGACACGATGATAATTCTTCCAAATATCCCTTAAAGTCGACCATGGGTTATCCGGAAACCATATTTCCTGTGACCTTGAATGGTGCGTTCAAGGTCATCCATTTTCCAATTCCGAGTTTTTTGCAGATATCTGTAGATAGGATCCTAGTGTAAATTAGAAAGTTACAGGGCGATGAATAATTAGTGTAATAACGTTGGTTTGATATTTTTCAAAACAAACCAAATATGGTTTCCGATAGCCCATGGTCGACTTTAAGTGATATCTGAAAGAATTATCACCGTATCTCTTACCATAATAAAAATATCATTTTTTTCGTTGGGCAGTGACTTTAGAGATCACCATTAATATATTAGAACATCCAAGATATGCTGAATGCATCGTTAATATTATATTTAAAAACATATTAGGGATCCACAGACAGAGGCTTTACGAATCATATTTTGGCAGTCGTGAAATCACGAGTACAAAATCGACACGCTTTTACAAGTTACAAAAATTTGCTAAATGTTATCGCTGCTTTTTAAACCAATGAATGCATTTCTTTTTTGCACACGTGACACGTGACTTTACAACAGCCAAAAGTACGAGTCTTAAAGCTTCTGTCTGACTTTCGCTATACACACCGTGTACTGATGCTGCATTGCTGAATGTCTTGTCAATGTATTGTTTTAATGCACTGCATTTAATAAGGGTACTCACGAGAGGCGTTGAATTGCGTTCGATTTGGGTACAATTCAGCGAGTATGACAAATCTGCGAAATTTATTTTGAAGAGCCAATTTAAGCCACGTGACTTTCGGTATCGTGTATCCCGGGAAAATATCCGGGCCTTTCGTCTAGTAATCATTATGTTTTTAAATATATCATGCTCATCGGAAACGCATTTAAAAATGTATCGACAGGTATTTTTTGAGATGTGGGATCTTTTTTCCGCCATGATTTGTGAGCTCAAAGATTTAGGAGCACATTGAAATAATTCCAAAACTTTGGAAGGCTTATTTTGAAATACGATGTATTTTCTGTTTATTTTTCTTAAAATCCTCAGGAAAGAAGGATTGATCGAGACTGCGAATTGAAGCCAGAAAATGTTTAAAAGTAAACAAATTTTAAATTTACACGCGGACTAGATTTCCGAATTTGCAACCATCAGAGCGCTGGATATTTTTATTTTAGATTTTAAATGTTTTTCTAAAATGTTGTACAGCCCTTCATTCAACAGGTAATTTAGCAATGAAGCTTCTACAAAAAAATACAGTCGACTCGCGTTTTACGAACATTTTGTTTTTTTGCTTTTTGTCGTCATTAGGAAATCGAAATCGTTTTGATGTTAAATGTTCAACTCGGTGGTGGAGATATTTTTGTCTCTAAACTCCCCCCTCCCCTCCCACTTGGAAGGTCCGAAATCCAAACCATTTGGGGGTAAATCCATGTTCCCCTGTAGGACAACAATGGAAAGAACACGCTGTATGAGGACATATTATTATGAGGACATATATTACGACATATAAGTTCGTCACTCGGAGCTAAAATTACATTTAGATCTATGGGGTGCTTATCGGGACCAATTACGCAATAGTTCTTGAAATGGTTGTTTTTTCGTAAATTAAAGGTGCTTAAAAACGTGATTCGACTACACGTGTGGAAGTAACTCGTTGAATTTACATTTCAACACCTCACCGATAATCGAGATGTTGTGTCGACAACAATATTTAACATGGCGTCTCTCGTTTTTACGCACTTTTCATTTACAATAACAACGTTTTTTACCAACTTTTTCGCTGGTCCCGTAACGTATCGCATAGAACTAATGTTAATTTTCTCTCCGAGTAACGAACTGAAATGACACATTCCTTCTTTTTTTAAGAACTCAAATTTTCCCGCAGTGTTTATTATTTTCCCCGTTGACGTTGTCCTTCCGGAGAATTTGGAATTTCCCAAAATGGGTTAGATTTTGGGTCTTCCAAGTTGGTAAGAAGGGGATGGGGGGAGAGGGGAAAGAAAAAATTATCTCGACATCCTAACCCACAGTATGTCAAAAAACGTTTCACACTGGAAAAAAAATAGAGGAACTTCTTGTTTCTAATTGTTGCACTTGTTTCTGGAAGCATCAACTTACGTAAGACCATAAATCTCCGTTCACATTGGAGGAAACATGGGGAAATTTCTAGTTTCTAATTGTCGCCACTTGTTTCTGTAAGTATGCTACGTGTAAAAAATCTACAAGTACGTCCACAATTGAAGGAAACATAGAGGAACTTTCAGTTGATAATTGGTTGCCAGTTGTTTCTGGAAACATAAACTTTTGTAAGCATTTGGCAGCAATTAGCAAACATAAACGTTCCTCTACGTTTACTCCAATGTGAACTTAGCTTAACACGTTTATGTTTCCAGAAACAAGTGACAACAACTAGCAACTAGAAATTCCTCCATGTTCCCTCCAATGTGGACGTACATGTAGATTAGTGATTTTTTGGAATCTATACGCAAATAACATTTTTCGATTTTTAATGCCATTGGGTAGGAGCACGTTGAAGCTTGTTCCAGTCCCTTGCCAACCAGTGTCGCTTAGTGGTATTGCAGACGCTAACCACTAATAGCGCATTCGATCGTCTCACTCTAGAGCAGAGCAGTGCCTAGCCAGTGTAGCCAGACTATGTGTCTTTTTATCTCGTGTATCCTCATGACGTCATCGGTGTATTGCATCAGATTTTTTCAGTCGAACAGGCGAGAGCAAATCGTCTGCCTAAGCAGCGCCAGTTTTGAAAATAACCAATCAGGAAAGAACAGCAGACGAATTTGAACAAAAGCAGACGAAATATAATCCGCCATGTTGGATGCTCCGACTACAC
>JAQGBX010000952.1:0-28854 GCA_034698745.1 Megaphyllum sjaelandicum
CTGGCAAACGGTAAATTTTGGTCAGGGAAATGGTAAATTTTGGTCAGGGAGAGTCAGGGAAAGTCAGGGAAATTGAAGGTGTAATTTCACTAGCAACCCTGTACTCCTTAAATGCCTTCAAAAGTTAAAAAAAACGCTGCTGAGCCACTTTCTCCTCGGATTCCATCTTTGCTTTCCAATTTTAAGCGCGTGTCTGGAAAAGTCAGAAAAGAATGACCCACTCATGTTGCGATCCAAAATTAATGCGTCTATACGGTTATATCTCAGGGCTTATTTTCAGAGTACAAATTTGTGAAATTTTCGAATTGTTTTCATGCTGATTGTGTAAAACCCGAGACCACGTCTCCCTACTAATTTATTGTCCATTTCGTCGTTTCCAGAAAGTGAAGAGGTGTGCATCGTGGAACGGCTCTTCTCCAGCAGCTTGGTCGCAATTGTCAGCATGGCCTCGCCCAGGAAGCTCAAGGTGTGCCATTTCAAGAAGGGCACTGAGATTTGTAACTACAGCTACGCAAACACCATCTTAGCAGTGAAATTAAACAGATCTGTAAGTGTGGGAGAAAGTTCCCCCCCCCTCGCAATCGTCCTTCCTCTCGTTACCTGACTTCTGACTTAATTTTATGGCTTTTCCCTAATAGCGCCTGGTAGTATGCATGGAAGACAGCCTCTATATCCACAACATCCGAGACATGAAAGTGATGCACAACATCCGGGAAACACCACCCAACATGACCGGATTGTTCGCATTGTCATACAGCATCGACAATTGCTTTTTGGCCTATCCTGGCAGCAACTCGATAGGGGAGGTGCAGATTTTCGATGCCGAGAACTTGGTGAGCTTACTCCCCACCACCCACGGTTTCTTGTCCAATTTTCTAACCTTATTTTGGTTTTCTACGATGGTTTCTAAGAGTTTGCCAGGATAGTTTGTCAGAACTTTACCATGACCATACTCTGTTCCACCTCTTGCATAAACTCCTCCCTCCCCCAAATCCCGTTTTCAAAATTTTTAAAAAATATGGCAAATAGTAAATATCTTTTTTTTTTTTTGAAAGAAAGAAGAATTTGAAGTGTTTTAAAAAATAATATTTTGCACATTTTTTAAATAAAAATCCCGCACATATATGAATTTCAAATTAAAAAATAAAAATGGCAAGGTTCTAAAAAATCGGAAAATTTAAAATAAAATTTAAGTTTTGGAAAAAAAAACTCACATTTAAAAAAATTGACAAATTTTTAGAAAACAATATTGCAGTTTTTAAAATTAAATTAAAGTTTTTGAAAACAATTCGCTCATTTTAAATTATAAAAGGGTTCCCCAAACCTGGAAAACCTTCAAAAGTCAGGGAAGAATGACTTTTTTTAAAAAAAATCAGGAAACGTTTTTACGTTTTCGCGACTACAAATTATCAAAATTGTCCCCGTTTTCCGAGGACAAAATGTGCAAATTTCTCCACGTTTTCCAACTACAAATTTGCAAAACTTTCTACATTTTTCGAATACAAAATGGTAAAATTTGCAAAATTTGTTCATGCAAATTATTTTTTTTAAATTTTCTATTTTAATTTTCAAAATTTCATTAGTAAATTTTGAAAAATCTTTTATTGTGTCGATTTTGGAAAATATGTCAACTTTTGACATTATCATGAAAATGAAATTTCTGGGGAAACCCTGTAAAATTGCCAAATTCTTGAAGAAAAAAATGGCAAATGATTAAGCAAAATTAGCATATGTGTGACAAGTGAATATATTTTGTGATGGGATTTTTGATGCTCTAATATAGCGGCAACTTAAAAAAAAAATATGTATGAATTGATGGAAAACGTGTGCGCAGGATTCAACCTATCTGATTAATATATTTCCTTTATGGAAATTAAACCTATCAAAAAGTAAATGTGAGCAAAGCTCATATTTCAATATTGCCATCTGGTTTTTCGGCCTAGTCATGATTCTCTATAAAATAAACTGGTAAACAATCTTTGTTTTTATGATGATATGATGTATGGTATTCACGAACTATTTCCCTGCTGTTGTTTCTTATTTATCTTCCATTATTGTTTTAACAGCAAGCCAAAACGATGATTCCTGCTCATGACAACCCGCTCGCGGCCTTGGCTTTCAATTCCGATGGAACAAAAATTGCTACAGCCTCAGTGAAAGTAAGTCCCTCTATTGCCGTCAGAGTGAGCAAATATTTCTTTCCTAAATGCGTGTTTTTTTTTCCTTTAGGGTACTGTGATACGTGTCTTCTCTGTGGTAGATGGCATCAAGCTGTTCGAGTTCAGGCGCGGAGTGAAGCGGTAAGTTTGTTTAGGATGCAGATTCTGCTTGTCATCGATGATTCAGATGGCAAAAGTTGTGCCACTATGTGAACAGGATTCCCCCAGACCTGGAAAAGTCAAGGAAGAGCCACTTATTATGAAAACGTTACAGTGATTCAGTGTATTAATGTTGTCACAATCCACGATTAAATTTCCCAGTACAAATTTGCTAAAGTCTCCAACAGTTTTTAGAGCAAGGTGGCTTAGTGGTTAGCATAATAAGTTGTTAATTTTAAAAATTCAAACAACAATAAAGTTCGATTCCCGGGTTGATCCCAAGATTCCCATATTAAATCTGCCATGGCCGTCTTCCCATCTTCGTATTTAAAGCCCTGGTAATTACGTAAAAATTAACTAAATTGTGATGTTGGGGTCCATCATGACCAGACTGCTTAGTCTGACGTAATTTGTATAATGATCTCCCCTTGCCAAATGGTACTATGAACTGACTGCAAGGTAAAGAATTGAATTGAGGACAGATTATCAAAATTTTCCACAATTTTACACAATCGTTTCTTGTTGCAAAATTTTAAACTGTTTACGAAGAAACTTGCAAAAAATTTCACGTTTTCCAAGCACAAGTTTACACAATTTTAAAACTTTTTCTGATCCAAATTTGCTAAATTTTTAACAGTTTGTGCAAAAATTTAAAAAATTTCAAACAGTTTTCGATGACAAATTTGCAAAATGTACAGCAGTTTCCGAGTACAAATTTGCAACCTTTTCGAAATACAAATTTGCCAAAATTTATTGGATGCCATGATAGGAAGCAAACATGTTAGATGGTCATTAAACGATGGTATTACATTGGCATTTTTAGAGAATCCTTGAAAAGTCCTTGAAACACATTTGTCTTAGTCCTTGAATGTTCAAGGAATGTCCTTGGAAAAAAGTGTAGGGCAGGATGTGAACTTAGGCTTGCCCATTTATTATTCTGAACCTTCTTCAATTCATGATCTTTTAAGCATGTGACCTTTAATAACTGAGCCTTTTTTTTTTGTCCAAGAACAGTATGTATATAATTTGAAGTTTTCTTTATCCTTGAAAACTAAATTCTGATGAGGATTCTGAAGCAGTTGTTAAATCCATTGAGTGTCATGATTGTTTCAGAATTTCAGAATTCAAAATAAAAAGTGCACTCCCGTTGCCCTCAGAATTTCAGTTTTTCCAGTAACATTTTTTCTTGTATTTTGCAGTTGCGTGACCATATATTCCCTCGGGTTCAGTCAGGATTCCATGTACCTCTGCGCCTCTAGCAATACGGAGACCGTGCACATCTTCAAGTTGGAGGGACCCAAAGAGAAGTAAGTGTCGAAACAATGTGAAGTAAATGCGAAGCTCATTGCGCTTATAGAAAACCATTAATTTGGGACCCAAGAACCCTGTCCGACTTGCCTTTACACAGCAAACCAATGGAGGAGTCACAGGGCTGGATAGGTTACGTGGGCAAGGCGCTCATGTCGTCGGCCAGCTATCTTCCCACGCAGGTCACCGACATGTTCAACCAAGGTAGGGCCTTTGCCACCGTTCATCTGCCGTTCTCGGGACTGAAGAACGTTTGCGCCATTGCCATGTGAGTACCATGCTTCTTATAGACTGCTGGGAAATTTCACAGGGTTCCCCCAGACCTGGAAAAGTTAGGGCAGAATGAATTATTTTGAAAAAGTCTTAAGAAATTCAACGTTTTTTTTAATGTTTTTTTTTAATTTGATAAACTTTAAACATTTCCTGAACACAAATTTGTGAAATTGTCAAAAAAAAAAATTACACTAATTTACAAAATGTTCGACATTTTAATACGTGAATTTGAAATTCTTTCAAAATTAAATTCGTTGCCAAAACATGATTTGCAAAATCGTGGATAACATCGGCGTATGTCAATTTTGTCCTTGGTCAGGGAAATTGGTTTAAAAAACTGAAAAAATTAGGCAAGTTTAATATGAAATTTCCAAGGGGAACTCTGGAGGAATGCTGCGCTTATGCACTGATTCGTTTCCTGGTTCTTGCAGAATCCAAAAGTCTATCCGAATCCTGGTAGCTTCGGCCGACGGATACTTGTACGTCTACAACCTGGAGCCCAACGAAGGAGGAGACTGCACCCTGGTCAAGCAGCACAGGTTGGCAGCCGGCTCACCGTTTGGTGGCCGAAGCTCAAATTAATAATCCCTATTTTTGGCACTGACTTTTTAAGCATTCTATGTTAACCCAGGTATCACGATGAATTGTTCAAGAAATCTAGCTCCGAATCGAGATTGTGTAGGGGATGCTAAAGTAAATATATCGAGCAAATCTTTCTAAAACGTTGATGAGCAAGAACGATTTATAAACTTTTAAGCGCGGTTAAGAATAGTGGAAAAATAATGCGGGGAATGAATTTCGTAGTAGACTCCCGATCCTAGGGCAGTTTTATGTACACGTTACGGAGCGAAGAGGCCAAATTTTCAGTATTTTCTTGGTCGTCTTGCATCGGCACCGAGCTTGTTAGCTGAGTGGTAAAATGTGCAGCTTTAGTATTCCAAATGTTTTTTTTTTTTGGGCAAAATTTTCCCCTTTTTCCAAGCACAAATGTTCAAAATTTTCAACTGTTTTTGAGTACAAATTTGTAAAATCGTCAACAGTTTCCGAGGAGAACTTTGCAAGAGGTTCAAATTTCCCGTAATACAAATTTTCAAGATTTCCAACTTTTTCCAGCACAAATGTTCAAAATGTTCGACTGTTTTTGAGTATAGATTTGCAAAATTTACAACCTTTATCTTACGATTTTGTTTCATTCTCCCGGTCATTGTTGGGACGCTTCGTAGCCTACTTTGCTCGCGCACCCTGATTGTCCCCCAACCCCTGTTCATGAATGAAAGTTTTTGGACCGTTATTGCTCGTAATTTTTTTAGAAGGATCCTCACCTTAGCATTCTCGAAAGTTGTCCTTGCTCGATGGTGAAATGTTACGTTGTTTGTCATCACCATGCGCGGAGGCCACGAACGAAGATTGCTCATTCTTTTCCCCCGTTTTTCCATTTTTTAGGCTGGATGGGTGCCCCGATGTCCCCCCCACGATGAAGCATGCGGAGCCGTCCGCAGGAGTCGTGCAGCCTCCCTCGAACCCAGCAGCCAAAGATCGAGTGGGTAGTGGGAGTAGTTACTCGGCCGCCGTCCGCAAATCTGAGAAAGCAGGACAGAGCGGTGAGTAGGCACTCTGCTCAAGTTTCAAATGGGGGATTTTAAAGTGCGCTGGTGAAGAAAAGTGTGTGAGGGAGAGCTGAGAAGTTGACGAGGAATTAATAAAATTCGGCTCCTTTTTTGTACAATTTTTACTCATGAATTTCCACCCACTTTTATACTGCCCACCCCCTCTTCCAGTCTCTCCCTCTTTGTTTTAACAGCCCCATTTTCTGCCCTACCCTTAACAGGGTATACATTTGCCAACCCCCTTTTCCTATCTTTTTTTTGGTCTAACTTTGGACTATTTGTTACTCATGCCCACCTTAGCAGTATTAGACCACTAATCCGCAGCTGGCAGCCAGAATTGAAGTCAATTGCGTGATTCTTTCCCCACCCCATGCCTTGAAAGTGCTGGAATGCCACCACCGAAGCAAGGTCGCTTCGTGCAATTATTAGTTAGGAAGTTAGTCTTGCCCGTAAGTCCAACTAAGCTTCTTTAAAAGATATGCTGTAGATTTCACTTTGGCCATTCAGGCAAATACGAGGGATATTTATGAAGTTTCCGCAATCATTTTTTTGTCAAAAATTGTACGTGTTTAAAGTTAGAAAGAAAAGGTGGAGTCCGAGGAGAAGTGTCCCAGCAGCTTTTTTTGACGTTTGAAGGCATTTCAGGAGCAGAAATGCAGGAAATGTTTAAGGTTCGAATAATGTCCGGACGCCTCGGTCTATGAGTGGATCGAAAATTTGAGAAATGGACGTTGAAGGTGTGAAAGATGGTGAGAGAAGTGGACGTTTAATGTCACAAACAAATGATTTGGCTTAAACCAGGTAACCCCAAACCTGGAAAATTCAGGAAAGAATGGCTTATTTTGGAAAAGTCAGGGAAATTCAACGTAGTCTTGTTGTTGCATTTCAAAATCAGTGCTTCTAAATGGTTAGCCTAGGGCCCATTTTCTGAGTAATTTTTTTTTTTGACATTTTGCAAATTTTCTATGTTAATTTTCAAAATTGTCATTAGTAAATTTTGCAAAATATGTACAATATTTGACATTGTCATTGGTCAGGGAATTTTTCTTAAAACCTTTCCTGGAAAAATCAGGGACGTTGAAAATGAAATTTCTGGGGGAACCCTGTAAACGTTTTTTGAGCTAGGCATACACTCGCTGCCAGAACGATGACAAAAATGCATGAAACAAAATGAACATTTTTTCGAATAATAGATTGACATTGACAGGCCATTTTTTTGGGGGTGTGGAAACTTTATGAATACCCCTCGTAACTGTGGAACGATAAGGGAAATCCAAACTTGTTGGACTGTTTAATTGTTATTACGAGGATGGATTACCTTATTTCTTATCGTGTTTTAAATTCTCGGCAATGTTAGAAAGTCATGCAGCAACTCTGGTTGACCAGCACAGCCCCACAACTAACACGGGTGGTGGTTGAAGTGTTGATAGCCAATGGCCCCGGAGTAAAATATTGTCCGGGAAGCATAAACTTTAACTCGAATCATCGTGGATTCCTCTGGCAGCACCATTGCAACCGCTGACAGTTGGTCATTTTAAACTGTCTGTCAAAGACCTACCATGTGTTACTGTATCCATTTAGGACGAGGTAGTACTTGCCCTCTGTAACATTGCCCCTTATCTTTATGTTGACCAGTGCGTGCATTCCAAGCATTTCTACACAGTTTTTATTTCAAGAATAAAATACCTTGCTCGAATTTGTTCGTATCGAGCAAGTAAGCAATAACGCTATGTGGAAATTTGTTGTTTGCGGAAAAAAAAAAAAAAAACGTAAGTCCTGTTTGCCCCAAGACTTCCTGCTTTTGTGTTCCCTGGTGGTGGGCGGGAAAGGCTGGCCGCTTCCAAGCGAGGACAGGGAGTATCTGCGCCAGTATTTGTTGAAGATTTTAGAGTACAGATAAAGTTTTCGAGGAGAAATTTCCCAACTTTTCAACTGTTTCCGGAGACAAATTTGAAAAACTTTCTACATTTTACGAATCCAAATTTGTAACCTTTTCAAATTTTTTCAAAATTACCATTAGTAGTATTCGTTGCAAAATAATTAATATCGCCCTTTGTCGATTTTGCCAAATCGTGTCTAACGTTGGCATACGTCAATTTTGACATTGTTATTGACCGGAGAAATTTGTCTAAAGACTTGGAAAAGTCGGGCAAGTTGAATATGAAATTTCTGGGTGAACCCTGTACATCAATTAAAATGCCACAGACGCGTACGAATAGAATTTTACAAATGCTGCCGCAGATACAGTATATCCCTTGAGTCTGTACCCTTGCTTCGGCCTGAGGTACTCTGGCTCCAGTGCGGTGTCGGGGGGTAGCTCGTAAGCTGGAGGGGTAACTTAACGTGTGCCGTATGCGCGGTCATTGATGCCACCCTCCATCCTATGTCTTTGGTCTCAGGATCGTCTAGCAGCTACGCAGGAATAGTGAAAGGGCCGCAACCTCTAGGGACTATGACAGGTCTGTATGCTGCGTTTGGGTGCGTCTGTTTTGTGGGGAGTCTGGCTGGGAACACTGCGCTGCTGCTGCCACCGATGGTCTTCAGCTTGGGTTCTCTTCTTCTTCTGCCTCTTGTATCTTCTGCTGTCAACGCAGCCGGTCATCCTTTCAGCAGCAATGCGTGCGACTCGCCGATGGAATGCCTGGAGCTCTGGAAGCGTGCTGTTTGCGGGGGCCTTTAGGTGAATTGGGACTTCCCCTTCCAGTGGGTCTCATAGGTGGGCCAGACTTGTCTGAAGTGTGGTCTTAAAACAGATTTAATGGGTTGATGTTTTCTTTCTACTTTTTTATGATAAAGTTCTTGTTACACACGATGTTATTCTGACATTGTTACAACAATATGTCAAAGAGCTGGATATCATTTGGTCAGATCTTGATTTTCAGCAGGAAAATGTTTACTGAAATTCAAAGGAAACATCCATCCTTGATACCTCTGCCTATTGCAAGCAGCTTTCTAATTGTTAGTATTCTGATAGCCGACAAATTGCCGTTATTCTTAATTACATCACCAAATTTGATCAGGTGATCTCTGGGTTGTTGCGGCTTTAGATTCGAATTAACAGCGCTTAGTGGGGTCACTGTTTTCACGATAACTGAGCTCAAAATCCCCAATCAGAGATTTCCCAAGAACAGATCCAGGCTCTCGCCATTCTGGATTCTCCAGGCATTCTATCGACTAGTCGTGTATACGGACACGTGCAGCGAGCGTCGACGACACCGCCAGTGTGGCCAAGTAGCTGGAAAAGATCGTTTCTCATTTGTTCTGTCGATTACTCTGTTCATTTCAAAGTACTCTGACTGACTCAAACTGTCTTTTTCCACCTTTCCCGCCCGCCGCCGATGCCGTTGTCGTTCCCCATTCTTGTAGAGTCCGACAAGTGTCGCGAGATGGCCATGGCCGTGGAGTGCCCGCCCAAGGGGGGACTGCGTCTGGACGATGACGACGAGTTCCCACCCATGACCCAGAGGAACGACTGAACACCAAGAACGTGACCGCCCGGCTGCCCGAGCACACCGACTACCAGGACAGCATGAGCCAAGTCTACTGCTCTCGAAGCGCGGAATCAGCTCCACAACAGGTTTTAGAAAGGCAGCAAGATGAAACCCTGCATCTGGAACTGTAGCGACATGTCACATTTTTGGTAAACTGTTTCACCGGTTAAACGTCTCTCGACAGCGTTTGTGAGGTTCTGTTGTCAGATCGCCCACTTTTCGCCTTAAGTTTCAGAAAAAACATTACTTTGTTGTCCACAATGGGAAGGTGCCATCGTATACGAACAGAGTTGGCCATGGTCCGTGGTACAAGAACAATAGTACGCATACGGTTTTTCAGTATTTTCAATACGAAATATTGCTTTCATAATTCGGAGGGGATGACCAACTCTGTACCGTAAATCACTTCGTCACAGCTTGGTTTTTTTTTTTTTAATATTTAAACACGTTTTAATAACATAACATTTATAAGAAGTTTTAAAACTCGACTTCCAAAGTAATTTCAATTTTTACATTGACAACATTATCTCAGAATTAGCCATATTACGTTACATCGCAATGTTCGTGGACCAGATTAAGGGCATCCTCCACTGTTCTGTTGTCACAGCCAACCTTTTTGATATTTATTGCATTACGATTGGAAATAATTGGCTATCCCTACAGCTCCCCATAACCGGCATCTATCCGAAATATTCACTTATCTATAATATTACTTAGAAAATTAGCGACTTAATGGAAACTACTGTTGGCCCTACCTTTTAATTTTTACGTTGAAGATATTCCCCAGTCGATATGAATGTGCTCGTGTTGAAAGTGATTAATTTAAACTTTTTTATAACGTGCTGCCAGTAAGTTAAAGGATGCCTGATGAAGTTTTACATGTTCCAAATTTTGTTATAACTTTTAATAGCCATTGTTCGGTATTAACGCTTTCTAGCACAAGTTGATGATTCCTACCCCGGGAACTTTGAACGGCTGCATTAATTTTATAATCTCAATGAAGGCCGTTCCTCGGAACAACTAATGAGACTTAACTTTTAATTGGTGGGTGCGTGGGTTAACCAATCAATAGTATTTTTTTAATATTGAAGCCATCAGCTATTTATTATGTGGACTGATTGTCCGCTTTTGCCACCGGGAAAGCTGCTTGGCTTTACTCGGTCAGTCCTTGGTTTGCTTTAAAATTGGTTATAATGACAGTTTATGATTATGCCAGTTTTAAAGGTTGTCTGGAAGGGAAACTGTGATGTGTCGGTTGCTAGCACATCACTCAGACCATTCACATGTAGATAGCTAAAACATCACTTTTTTGCTTTTTGGGGCCACAGCCGCTGATTAAAGACATTTGCAATGATCTGTGGCGGATCTAAATTTTTGGGGGCCCCATCGTATCCAACAACAGGACACTTTCAACAACTTCATCTCAGATTTTGATTAAAAGTGTTATACATGTCCTGGGTTATCTTGCAAGACAAGGAATACAAAACATGAATTTTTTTGCCAAACTAACCAATGAAAACGTGGAATATTTTGTAAAATTAATATTTGAAGACATGGGAAATTGTGCAAAATTTTGAAAAATTGACCAATGATTAGGGGGTGATTAGGGTCCTAAAGTGACCCTTCAAGTCCTAGAGCCTGCAATAGAGTTATTGTATTATCATTATTTTTAGCATACTCAAACGATAAATTTACAAAAGGGTTTCCAAAAACTGACGGTATTAAACTAAACATTCCATCTTTCAAATGTGAATATCATTTTCATGAAATCGTGGCTAAAAATGCATCCATTTTTAACTGAATTTCAATGTTCAGCAGTATTCCCGATGGCAAAGTTGGTAAAATTTCAAAGGCAGGTTCCGTTGAAGGTGGCTTTATTTAGCAGAATTATTTATCTGTCGATATGTGTATAATTTTAGCAGCGATTTAATTTTTATTATTCTACGATTTCAGCAACATTGTGTTGTGAATCAAAAAAAAGTTCTTAATTTTATTTTATTTTTTTCAAAAGGTAATTTTGCAGATTATCTTGTACATATATACATAATATTATTGTAAAAAGTTTGGCATTGTCGCAGATTGCAGCCTCGTGTTTTCACAGCAACTAGTTCTGGTAAAACAGCAATTTAAGGTTCTTTGACTAATAAACAAAACACTAAACAAACCTGGAAATGTGACTATTTTAAATCGTTTGTGGAATACAGTATATAAAAAGAAATTGATCAGATGCCGACGCATTTTCCAGGTTTATTTAAAGTGTATATTTCCTGAAATTTGTATAAGTATTTCGAGTAATCTCATGACTTTTAACAGCTTTCTACCCTTCCTAAAATGTATTTTGTAAAAAAATAAATATTGCGCTTTCTGCAAGTCCCGACTAACAACAATAACAATGGAATTTGCCCCGCTTGTTTTTGAACTACAGTGTATATTAGTAGAACTTTTTATGTATTTTTTTGCCACACAATTAAATATTGCCAAAGAAAATCAAATTGATTATGGATCGATTTGAGGTCATTTTTTACTACCAAGTTGTCAGTTTAAGTGATGATTTTGCGGCCGTTTTGGATGTGGATACTGATAGATTTCAGCAATGATATCATAAAATGGGCAAAGAATGTATGTGAACAGTATGAAAATTGATGTTTTCAGAAAAAAAATAATGGTGTAGCTGTTTCAAAGTGCATTTATAATAACACATTACATAGATTATCTAGCAACTACCAGAAAATTAAAATTTTTAATGTTTTTTTTTAATTTTGAAATAATAAAAACGAAAATGAATTAAATTTAGAAAAAGTATGTGATGTGAACACCCTCTTATAATGGTACAATTTGCTTTTTTCTGGCCGTTTGGTTATTTTCTACTAAATAAATTATGATGATCTAACTTCTGGGTATAAACGGTCCATTCAATCAAGACCCCCCCCCATTCGGACGTCCGAAATTTAAAAAAAAAATTATTCGGAAAATTTTGCTAATTTCTCCTCGGAAACTTGAACATTTTACGAATATGTACTCGAGAATTTTGAAAAATTGTACTTTGGAAAATGTTGCAAAGATCTCAGAAAAGGTTGAAAATTTTGCGAGTTTATGCTCGAGAAAAATGAAAATTTGGCTAATGTGTACTGGGAAAAGTTGACAGTTTGCAAATGGACCCTGAACTAGTTCTCTTAACTTTTCCACATTTTCCAGGACATGAGGTTACTGATCGGCTTTCGCAAATTATGACATCACCTACGTGATATTGTGCTCAATTTCCCAGTTGTCCTGTTTCGTTTTTGAAAATTTGTGGATAACATTGGCATAGTCAGGGAACAGGGAAGTTAAAAATGAAATTTTTAGGTGAAGCCTGTTTGTTTTTAAAAATGATGGGTTGTTGTTGGGAAATCAATGTAATGGCGAATTCAGTTGGTTAATCTGGTGTGCACCGGTGCAGGCTACAAGGTGAGGCATAAGTCTGTTAAATCAGTACTATTGCAGGCAGCAGGCGCAACAAGACTTTATAGACTTATGCCTCACCTTGTAGCGTACACCGGTGCACACCAGATTGACCTTCTGAATTCGCCATAAGTGTTATTATAAATGCATTTTGAAAAATCGACATCACTTTACAAAACCTTCAAAATCCATAATGTTCAGTCACATGTGCAAAATAGCGCCAAAGTAGTATATTCATTTGTTTGAAAATTTGAATTTGCCGCCAGCTGTGACGTCTTTGCACGAATGCTATGTACCGCCATCTAGCCTTGGATTTCGTAAGCTGAAAATCAGCTGATAAAATCGAACGATTGGAAAATGGGCTATTTACGGTGGCGCTGAGATAAAAATAACGCGTATTTAAACATCGTTGGGAGGGAATTTGCCGAGCAGAAATGTTGCGGATATAGTTGTGTTCATTATGCACGGGTTCGTCTTCCGATAAAGGTAAAATTGAGAGAGTTAAACGTGCCGGTCGATGGCATTTTGGTTAGGCCTAACAGTGCTGAAATCTCGTTGATAGAATCTGCAACGGGAACGAAGATCTGAGCTTGTTTTTTATGAAAATGCCGCCTTCTAAAATATTGTCGGATGAGGCGAAATTCGGTGCCGCTGAAGAATTGCGTATGGCCCAGCTGGACGCCACCGAGAGAGGTCAAGGTTCGAGGACGTGGGCTAGCCCGGACAATTTTATGTTCAAATATCTGCTTTCAGCAATTGCGGCCACTGTTGCAGAAGTAGGTAAGGAAATCATGCTGAGCAAAAAGCCGCAGCCCGACTTATTTGACCTCAATTCAGGTGCCCTCGACCACATGCCTGACTGCAGAATGCCAGAATTGTTACATCCTCCACCATAAAATGTTAAAAAAAATATGCAATTTTTTTTTGCACTGAGTTGCACTTTTATTTACTGCAATAAAACTTTGAGATAGGATACTCCTTTCACATTTTATGTTGATGTTATTTTAGTCCAGATGGTTTCACCATCATGGCCACCCCTATCCATCTTAACTTCCATCGTGGCAACAAATCCTAATGTTTTGACCATCTGGAGATTGTTTAGCAAAACTGTTGAACATGTAGTCATCAGAATAGTCGGTACTACTCGGAGCTGCCACCGAGTCAACAACGGCAAGATGATGCTTGTATTCTTTCAGTTGTTGAGCCAGAAATGGAAGTTTTTATTAAACTTAAAATTTGTGGCATCTGCAATTTGCGAGGATCGACTGTCAAAGCTTCATTATTGATTGTTATTAAAAGTGATGCAATGCAATTTTATTCGCCATAAGAAAACATTACGTAGCCTGTATAAAAAATGATGTAAAAACGCATTTATTGTGCAATTTTTACATAAGAATCACTTCAATACTGCAAATAAATGTCATAGAAATTTCACCTTCAGTGTATTATTAATGCTATATTTCTGCAATCTTTGGTTCCATGTGGAACGGTTAAAATAAAATAAAAAAATTCGGGGATGGCTAAGCCGGAAATACAAACTATTATTTATGTTTTTTTGGAAGCAATTTCAAAAGCCAATATTATGAAAGGAAAATTATATAGTTGCTCAAAATAATCAGAAACCGAGTAGTTGTCTGAGCTTTTGCGGGGACTGACATGGGTCCATGGACCATGGGTGAGATTACACTGGCTGCAACTGGGATGTATTCAGGAATTTTGTCATTGAGGTGTAAGTTTCCAAAATCCTGGCTAGTTATAATGGTAAATACCTGGCATTTAGTTGACGATCAATGCTGGTGTTTCTGCAATAAAAAAAACGGCTGTAAGGATTTTAATGAAATATGTTGGAATAATTCTTCCATCATTCCTGAACACGTTTCTCTGACAACTTTCATTAAAATCCATACCGCCGTTTTTTTTTTGTAAATGATTAAGTAAATTTAAAGATCACCCCTCGTACTGTATATCCATGTCTGTAATAATATAGAAACTAAAAACGTGATTATCCATATTGTTTTCAGTTAAATCATTATGAATCAATTCAATTCAACTCATAATTGTGCATGAAAAATCTGCTTCATGGTTGTATGGTAAGATTTATACGATGCTATTTTTGAAAGATCTTAAATAGCTTGGACAATAGAGGAATCTGCACAGCCAGCATACAAGTCATAATATCATGACGAGACGTTTTGCTGACATAATTACATGAATAATTGACCTTGAATGGCACTGTCTGATCTCGGTGATGGGTTCGCACTTTTTTTTGGTATGCCTGCCAGAAAGTTAATCCAGTGCAGTCATAGCAGCTAGCTATATATTCGTTCTGTATATTAAATTGCAATAATGTTTCTTGCATTTACGAAAAAATATGCTGCATACAATTTTTAGAACTGAGTTTAATTTATTGATATTCTTCTCGTTGATTCGCTCTAGTGACTTATCCACTTGATTTGACAAAGACGAGGCTGCAGATTCAAGGCGAGAGGGCAGTCGGGGTCCAGATTTGCAGCACCGTTCCCCAACGGGGGATGGTGAAAACTGCGGTTGGAATAGGTTGGTCAATTATCAAAAAAAATAAGTTTGTATATACAGGGTAAACCAATAAAAAGTAAGCCAACTTTATAAAAATCATAAAATGGTTATTTGTTAATGGAATTTAATGAAAATTGTACATCTACTTAAATAGGATACAAAAAATTTTCCTATTTCCATTTGTGTACAAAGTTAGCACCTTTCGCCGGAAACTAATTCAAAAATTGCCTAGCACTGTAATTTTTTTGTTTTATGCAAAAAACTTATCGCGGCTCTTTTTTCTTCAGTGAACGGCATTTTGAAAGACAAATTAAGAGTGATTAAGTCATTAAAAAAGAACGTGAACGAGATCAATTTGAAAGTAAAGAGAAGAACAATATCTGTACAAATTTTCATTAAATTCCATTAACAAATAACCATTTTATGATTTTTATAAAGTTGGTTTTCTTTTTATTGGCCCACCCTGTATATGTAATGTCTTATTCCTTTTTTGCTTGACTGTGTATTTCAATTGTTTTCAGTGCAGGAAGAAGGCTTGAACAAATTATGGCAGGGCGTAACACCCGCAGTATACAGGCACCTAGGTAAGTGTTTCCATCTATTCTATGACCCCAAATAAATAATAATTAGGATTTTCCCAGACCTGGGAATCTGTAATAGAAAAGGAAAGTTGAAAATGTCTGGAAAGTCAGGGAAGAATAAGAAATTATTTTGAAAAAGTCAGGAAAATTCGACGTATTAATGTTGTCACGCTTCTATGTGCCCAGCTCAGGGTCCAGTTTTTCCATCTACTCTGTGATTCCAAATAAATCATAATTAGTTTTCCCAGCCCTAGAAATCTGGAAAAGAAAGGGAAGTTGAAAATGTCTAGAAAGTCAGGGAAGAATGAATTATTTTGAAAAAAAAAAATCAGGAAAATTCTACCTATCAATGTTGTTATGCTTCATCGTGCACAGCTCATGGCCCATTTCCAAATTTTTTAAAATGTTCCAAGTTTTCCGAAATAAAACTTGGTTTTCTAGTACCATGGTTTTTGAGTACCAATCTGTAAAAATGTCCACGTTTTCCGGGCAAAAATTTGCTATATTTTTAAAACTATTTGTGATACAAATTTGTAAGATTTCCAAGCACAGAAAAATTAAAACTATATGAATATCTATTTTTTTTTGCAAACTCCCCGGCTCTATCTTATCTTACAATCAAGCAACGGAGTGTATTTATTCAAAAAAACACTTTTTAAAACTTACAGTATCTACTTTGTGTAGTTAACATAAATAATGTTTAGAAACTTTACTAAAACATTGACCTAAGTTTTGTGACTTTTGACCACCTTTTACAAAATTGTGTGACTAATTGCTACCGACATATCCACAGCTTGACTGTTTAAGGATCCTTTTTACAGAACTGTTATTCCTTTTCAGTCTACACCGGATGCCGGATGGCATGTTACGAGCAGCTCCGCGATAAGGTGCTGAAGCGCGAATCCGATGGCAGCTTCCCTGTATGGTAACTTTATTTGGTCATCACTCAGATGGTGGTAAAAAGCTGCTCAATCCATTGAGCTCCATCGAATTTTGGAACTCTTAGCTCGTGCGTTTGGTTTGTCCAGGAAAGCGGTTGTTGGAGGGCTGACGGCGGGGGCTTTTGGCCAGTTTTTGGCCAGCCCGACAGACCTCGTCAAAGTACAAATGCAAATGGAAGGCCGGCGAAGACTGGAAGGGCAACCTCCACGGTAAATTGATCTTCTCGGGAGAATTAAAGATACATGTATGTGTTTTACGCATGCTAATTGTAGTAAATTGTTTTTTTCTTTTACACAACTAGAGTTAAAAGCACGTTTCACGCCTTTCGAAAAATTATAACTGAGGGAGGAGTTCGCGGCCTTTGGAAAGGATGGGTGCCAAATGTTCAAAGAGCTGCTTTAGTCAACATGGGAGGTAATTGTGAAGTTCTAGTATTTTCTTTACGTTGAAATGGTGAGGGGTTCTCGTTAAGTTTCTGCAATCATTTTTCACACTTCAATGTCTATTTCTCAACTGACCAATCCACTCGTAGACCGAACGTTTGGGAAAAGTCAAGGAACTTGAAAATGTTTGGAAAAGTCAGGAAAGAATGTGACTTATTTTAAAAAAGTCAGGAAAATTAAACGTGTTCATGTTGTCATGATCCAAAAGGAATGCTTTGATGTGGTTAGCCCAGTGCCCATTTACAACTTTTTTAAATTTTCCCAGTACAAATTTGAAACTTTCAACTTTTTCGAGGATCAACTTACAAATTTTTCAACCTTTTTCGAGTACAAACTCGCACGATTTCCAACCTTTTCCAGCACAAATTTGCAAAATTTCCCACTATTTTTAGTACAGATTTGTAAAATTTTCAACAGTTTCCCAGGAGAAATTTGTAATATTTTTAACAGATTTGGAGTACCAATTTTAAAAATGCTTTTCTTTTTCTGAGTATAAATTTACAAAACTTACAACATTTTCCGAATATGAACTTGTAAATTTGTCATAATTTGATCATGCGAGTTTTGTAAAATTGTCAAAATTTGGAAAATTTTTGAATATTGTACTATGTCGATTTTGCAAAATTTTCGAGTACAGATTTGTCAAATTTTCACCAGTTTCTGAGGAGAAATTTGCAAAATTTCTTTCTGAGGCCCATTGGTTTATTTCTGCTTGCAGATTTGGCTACATACGATTCATGCAAGCAAGCACTTCTGAGGCATACAACCATGCAGGACAATTACGTTACACATACCATGTCAAGGTAGGAAGGTCTCGCTGCGGAATGTGGAATTTTGATGTGCTTAGATCATAAGATAATATCTAAAAATTGGTTCCTCTTAGTGCCTGTTCTGGCTTGGTGGCGGCTACTGTCAGTACTCCAGCGGACGTTGTGAAATCCCGGATAATGAATCAACCCACGGATGAGAAAGGAAGGCGAGACCACCTTGCTGTACTCGCATTTGCAATTCGCGCTCGCATCACGATATAAGCTTATCTCATTCGTGCATCTTCTTAATCCATCTTTAGGGGTCTGTTATATCGTTCTTCCCTGGACTGTCTGTTAACTACGATACGAAAAGAAGGTTTCCTGGCCCTGTATAAGGGTTTTGTGCCAATTTGGGCCAGAATGGTAAGATGCGAGTTGCAAATTAAAAGGATTTTAAAGTATATGGGCAGCGAAAAGCCCATTTTCGATGTCTTCTCCGAGGTCACATTTTCAAAATGTTCCATGTTTACCCCAAGGACAAATTTTCAAAATATTCCATGTTTTCCCTGGGAACAAATTTTCAAAATTTTTCATGTTTACCCCGAGGACAAATTTTCCATGTTTTCCCCGAGGACAAATTTTCTAAATGTTCCATGTTATCCTCCGGGGACAAATTTTCAAAATGTTCTCAGTTTTCCTCCGGGGACAATTTTTCAAAATGTTCCATGTTTTCCTCCGGGGACAAATTTTCATAATCTTCCATCTTTTCCTCCGGGAGCAAATTTTCAAAATGTTCCATGTTTTCCCCGAGGACAAATTTGCAAAAATTAGAAACTTTCGTAATATAAATTTGGAAGATTCCCGACCTTTACAGCACAGATTTGCAAAATTTCAACATTTTTGTATGCTAATTTTGTAAAATTTGTAACATTTTGCAAAATAGTGGATCAATTTTGACATTATCATTGGTCAGGGAAATTTGTTTAAAAACCTGGAAAAGTCAGGGAAGTTATAAATGAATTTGTAGGGGAACCCTGAATAAGATGTATTATTTTCCAAATACATTTGTAAATTTGCCCATTGACTAAGCATGAAAATATTTATTTGGTTTGGGTCTTATTTTACGGATGTAACATTAGATTAATATTTTTTAGGCTCCCTGGTCGCTAACATTCTGGCTGTCATACGAACAAGTGCGTAAGCTTTCCGGTACCTCATCTTTCTGATCTATAACTCCAAGCATCATCTAATGCAGTCCGAGTAAATGTGCAGCCAGCTTTATATCACTGTTTATGTATTTTTACTCTAGAGAATATACAATTTGATACAGTTGAATCTCGTTAATCTGCACCCGAAGGGACCGGCCAAAAGCGTGCAGTATACCGAGTGGGCACATTATAGGAAGCTCTACTTATTTGCATAAACACATTCAAAAACGATTTCAGATGACCTCAGAATGCTTTATTTGGCATTTTACAGTGTGGGGTACAAAAAAAAATCACTTTGGAGGAAAAAATTGGTAATCATGTTTTGTTTGCCATGTTAGCATCGATTCGCACCTTGGACATGCTTTAAAAAATTTTATGGCAAATGTGAAAAAAGGTAACGGCCAGGATTGGTCAGATGAACGGTCAATTTGCACTGTAATGAATTTTCAGAGGCTTAATGCAGAGATTTAGGTTTCTGCTGTATGAAACATTTGTAAATGAAAATTCCTACCTTGAATCTCCGAAGAAAAGGTGTCCAACACTTGAAACCAAAACCACAATGCGGATACAAGGGGAAATACCCTGTTTGTATACAAGTAGATGCATGTTTGACCGAGGGTGCCATCTTTTGGCATTTTTAATAGCGAAACACTTGCTAAATGTAAGCAAATGTAATTGCATGCGAAAAATGAAAACAAAAATTGTATTGAGTTTGAAACCGAAGGGGCGTGCAGTATACAGAGCTTTTTGCATACATTTTATGCTGTCGGGGAAATTTTGCCGTGCACATTTCCAGAATATCGAGTGTGGAGTGTGCGCTATATAGGGAGCCAAAAAGCATTACGAGTAAGGCATTTGGGCCGGGGCCATGGCAGCCGTTTATCGTGTCGTGCACTATATAGGGGGTCAGATTAACGAGATTCGACTGTAGTTATTGATAAAGATTTGTATTAAAATCGGAGCAACCTTTTTGTTAAGCTCACGTATTTACTGATTTTTAAGAAACAAATAGTAAAATTTAATGTTTTTGTAAACAATAGTTGTAAGGAAGAGAAAAAATCTTAAATTTTGAGGGAAATAAATTTTGTGAATATATCAATTTGTTGAGATCCAAGGTGATTGACATTGCAGGTACAAGGTTTTTTCAATAAACATATGAATTTCTTCCATCGTTAAAAATGGAAAAAAAAACTAAAAGGAGAATTCAGGTAGGTAAGAAAGAAAAGCAAATGTAGTTGGACTGAACCAATTTAACGCATGATCGATTTAAACAATATTCGGCTAACTTGGACAAATTTTGCAAAATTTTCCACGTTTCCATTGGTAAATTTTGCAAATTTTCCTCATTTATTTTGATATATTTTGCAACATTTTCTGCGTTTTTCATTATGTATTTTGCACAATTTTCCACGGTTTCAATGATTAATTTTGGAAAACTTTAGACTTTTTCATTGATCAGCAAAATTTTCATCGGTTGATTAATTTACATTTTTCATCTTTTCAATAAATAATTTTGTAAGAATTTCCACGTTTCCATTGATTAATTTTTTAAAATTTTCCACTTTTACATCAAACAGCGAAATTTTCATCGTTCACGTTTTCAGTTATGAATTTGGCAAAATTTTACAAGTTTTCAATGGTTAATTTTTCAATATTTTTCACGTTTTCACTGGGGAAGTTTGTAAAATGTTCCACGTTTTGTAGTCCTTGACGTTCATTTCGAAATGGCGCGTTTTTTTTTAGATTGTTCGGTTCGTGTGATAACCTATGCGTGCCGTCTGCTAGTTTATCGGGTCGATAGATATTCGTCGAAAATTACATTTTCCATTTTTGGGTATATATTTTAAGTATTTTTGTATTATGCGAATAATCATAAACACTCGATCTTATCTTCAGTAATAACTTGTATACTGTGGTATTAAGCACCCTTAAATTTGGCGCCTTTGTAGCTACAGGGTGACCACCGTTCTCTGCATAAGAAAATATTCTTGAAATTGGTATACTATTTATGTTGTTTTATCCGACATTCGAAGGTGTGATTTTTCGTCGCTTACCTTCGCTCTAATTTACATTTCGTAAATTGCAAGAAAAAAAAATGCTAATTACGTTAGGGATCTCTTTCATTTTTTAAGCGGCAACATTGCTTCCTTACGTAATATATTCTAAGAATTTCAAGATGGCGAGGCTAACGTTGGTTACGAATAACGAATCCAACCTCGGTGATTTGCAGGACTCCAGAGAATTTCCCGGAGTGGAATATTTATTATCTTTGAGAGGAAGCGATACGGAAGAAGAGGATGACGAAGACGAGGACAGTGCGAGCGATTCTTCGATGGACGAGCGTCCTTATGTGATCACCCTCAACCCACACAGAGCCCGATATTCCAACCATCGTTTACGTCATCCTTGCGTTCCCGTTCACGGGGAATCTTTCTGCAATTGTCCTACGAAACGGCTCGTTTGTAAATGCGGAGAAGATGATACGGGTAATTTTTTGTTCCCTCGATTGGGCATTGGCAGTTCTTTTGCTGCTTGTTCAATGCCATTGTGTTGTTTACAGTCAAATGACTGCAATTTTCTTCCCACCATGCAACGCGATGCTTGAAACAAAAGTCAGGCGTGTTGGTGTGTTTATGTATTGTAAATAAAATCCCTCATCCACAGGAGTGAGATATGTGACCCGATGTTAAATGGCGAAAATAAGTTTATATGGTGCAAAACTGTATAAACTGTGAGCTCCAGTGTAGTTCTGGAGGTCACTTGGTGCAAACTAAGGCGGATTTCTAGAGGCCCTTAAATCCTTATGCAGATTTCGTCAGCATGCCTATATCGTGTGACATTTCATTCATTAGATTGGCGAAAATTACCCGGAGGCAGTGCAGACACAGTAGGCCTACATGGACTGTGGAGCCGCGGCACGTTCTTTTAGTTGTTGATTAGATGAACAGATCGCGTGATGCAGCTCCATTTACTGTGATTTTACTCATCTTAAGGGGACTGTACACGATGAATACTAGGGGAACTCAAACATGTAGATTAAGGCTAGCAGTTTTGCCTGTAAGTGGTTTGAACTGGTTTGCCGACCTTTACATGCGTTGACATCCAGGTCAAGGAATCCAGTAATCCTGTTGGAACTATTGCGGAGAAGATAATACGGGTAATTTTTTGTTCCCTCGATTGGGCATTGGCAATTATTTTGCTGCTTGTTCAATGCCATTGTGTGTTTACAGTCAAATGACTGCAAACATTGGATGATTGAACTAAGGGACTAAGGGATTCTAACCCTTTAAGGGAGCACCGTGCCAGTACGAATGCATTCTACTGGTCGTTCTTTCCACGGGCGATTCGGTATTGGAATGGTTTACCTAAGAATAGTCTCAAACTGAAGAAAATCCAACTTTTTGATGATGCTGGGGTCCATCGTGTTACGGACCACTAGTCCGTTCTAATATGAGGAAGTGACTCCCCTTGCCACACGGCACTGTGTGTGCTGACCGCGGGGTATTGCATTGAATTGAACTAAATCGCCAAAAAACCGTTGGCAGATCTTCTTGGTGGCAGCAGTTGGCTGTAGAGTAGAACCCCGTTTGTAGGAACTAATTGGAACCAGGGGGAATTCATAAAATCGAAAAGTTCAGCGAGGTTAACATTCAAAACAATAGAAAACCAATTTTAAAAAATAGGAAACAAGTCAATTGTTTTCAAAGTATTTTACCACATTACATGTACATATTTGAACAGGTTTGAAAAAATCATGAAACTTTTTCTGTTTCACCATCTTCATTTTTTTTGTCAAAGCCAAATCCCTTATTGTTTTATAGTTGAAATAACTGGACTACTGCTACGAGCAGGCCTCAAATGGTTGCCTACATGTATTTAATTAATTTTCCCAAGGTTGAGGCCTGTGCCAGCCAAAAACGCATGGTGTGGTCGGCAGGAGACACGTGCTGATGAGTTCATGTAATAGGGGTTACAATAAACGGGGCTCTACTGTTCTTCCGTTTTGCCGATAGGATTACTGGATTTTTTGGATCTAGTTCGCAACGCATGTAAAGGTCAGCAAAATAGTTCAAACCACTTACTTACAGAATAAACTGCTGGTCTTAAGCTACATTTCCTCTAATAATGTCAATCTCAAAAGATATTGACAGTAGGCCTATTATCGTGTAGGGTGGAAAAACGTGTGTTGGTGGCCAGTATTGATAAAAATACGGATTTTGGAATCAATACTGGGGCGTGGTTTGGCAATTGTGGACGTGATTAAGCATGCCGTCAATATTGCTGTCGATATTGATGGATATTAATTGCCCTTGCATCGGTAATCCTATCATTAGTATTGACAGTGTAGGTGGCGCGCACCTCAATATATGCCTGACATCAGTATTGAACATGTAGGCTTAGCATTTGGCTCTCACTTTATCCGTATTTCCAAATTGCGCCACTATGTGCGCGTGCATGCGCAGAATGATTGCGATTAATGGCGAATTTCACTTGTCCAAAAAGAGTACCGGAGTGTACACTTGGGTACTCCGAATGTACTAGAGTGTACTCTTTTTGGACAAGTGAAATTCGCCATATGTTGTATGTTCGTGTTTCTACTGATAGTGGAGAATTGAGCGCTGCGGAAGCAATATATTGTCAATTAAATTGATTGTGTAAGGTGTAAATGTTTTGAATGTGATCGACGGATCATTTATGTAGGTATTGACAGTATCGTTGATTTAAATGTTATTTATCCTGTACAATTCCCTTTTTGCTCAGTTAGAATTGAGGTCTTCCAGTTTTAGATTCATGCTAATAAATTCATTAAAAAAACAGCTGTATGTATTTCAGTGACATTGGTTAGAAAAATTCTCCCAGCATTCCTGAATTTATTTCAACATTAAAAGATGTTTCAAAAATTGCGCGTGCTTTCATGTAAAATAGGAAAGCAAAGATCGATTCCGAGGACTAGGTGGCTCAGCAGCTTACTTTTTAAATTTAACTTTTGGCAAAAATGCTTCTCCCAAAACGGATTTTTTTTAAAATATACTGTATATGACGTTTACGTGTATTTCTCTACTGCTGGTTTAAAAAAAAAATGATTGCAGAAACTTAACGAACGCCCCTTGTAAGAGGTGTCCTTAAAATTTCCAGAATGATTTTTTGAAAAGAAACAAAAACTATTGCCTGCTATTTTTTTTTTAAA
The DNA here is from genome assembly GCA_034698745.1 of Megaphyllum sjaelandicum. Lineage (NCBI taxonomy): Eukaryota > Metazoa > Arthropoda > Diplopoda > Julida > Julidae > Megaphyllum > Megaphyllum sjaelandicum. The sequence goes on from JAQGBX010000952.1 coordinate 24,085, forward strand.
TTTTAGCTGTTTTCAAATTTTATTATGCTGTTTTTTAATATTTCAAATGTTCATGATTTTCTCATTTTTCGTGCGCAGCATTCGATTGGCAATGGGACGCCCTTAGCAAATCTGCCGGTACTGTCCTATCGTGCGAAGACCGTGAAGTCAAATTCCACAGCAAGTACAGTTGTGGCACTGCCGCGGTTCGAGGTAATCAAGCGATGACTACGTGCCAATATTACTGGGAAGTAAAGATGACGACTCCAGTCTACGGGACTGACATGGTATGTAATTTGAAGACGTGACCAATGACGGATTGGTCCGTAGACAGTTCCTAACTTGTAACGTATCCTAGATGGTCGGCGTGGGCACTATCGCCACCAACTTGGATAAATTCCGCTACACATTTGGAAGCCTACTGGGAGATGACAGTGACAGCTGGGGTTTTTCGCACTCTGGGAACACGTACCATAAGGGGATCATCAGTCGATATTCATCTCGGTTTGGCCAGGGGACCATCATTGGCGTGCACTTGGATATGTGGAACGGAACATTGCAATTCTTCAAGAACCGGCTGCCGTTAGGTATTCATTTTGCGCTTCTGAATTCCTGGAATGTTGCTTTTTTTAATTATGACTTTAAAAAAAATTAATTTTAAAAAGAAATGTTCTAATGTTGCACTCATTGTTCAACAATGGTTTTCTCAGGGTTCCCCCAGACCTGGAAATTTAAGGGAAGAGTGACTTTTTCAAGTATATTCAAAGTATTCATGCTGTCACGATCTAAAATTAATGCTTCTACATTGTTGGCTCAGTACCCATTTGCAACAGTTTCCTGCGACAAATTTGCAAAAAAAGTTAACAGTTTCCGAAGACAAATTTACATGTTAATATGTTTAAAAACCTGGAAAAGTCAGAGAAGTTGGAAAGGAAATTTCTGGGGGAACCCTGATCTTTATACTTTGTTGTTTATAAGGAATTGTTTTTCAGGCATCGCGTACAAGGGCCTGCAGGGAAAGACGCTATTTCCGATGGTTTCCTCAACAGCTGCCCGCAGCGGCATGAAGATTGTCAGGTGCCGGTCTTTCAATTCATCGCTCCAGTTTCTATGCTGCGTCAGGTTAAGGGAAGCCATACCGAGCAACTTGTCCGTTCTGGACGCCGTCGACGTTCCGCCGGGACTCAAGGCATTTCTGCAGAACAATTTGGATTGGTTGTTGGGTGCTCGAAGTTCCAAAGACAATGCCAACGATTGGGAACAGCGCTCCAAGCTGAAGCGTAAGTTCTCGCACGCCGAGGACGGCGAAGAAAGTGAGGCGGAACCTGTTCCCAAGAGGCAGAAGAACGCGTAGCATCTCTCGGAAATGTTGCGCTAGGAAAAATCAGTATCGTTGATCGTCGCCGGTTCCTAAAGCTTTATTTTCCTTAGAAAAATCAAGAGGGCCCAGTAGTTGTTCGGGAAGTTGGTGTCCAGTGACACAAAATGTAATTTATGCAAAGCTCTGCATTTCAGCCGCAAAGGTGCTTGCTGGGAAGTGGCGCTTACCCCGTTATCGCGGTATGGTACCGACTGGAACGTCCGGTTGTTGAGCTCTAACATTTCTCATCGCTAGGTGGCTTTCGTGCGAAATTTTATCCGTAAGATTGGCCGTTAATTAAATTTTCTTTAAGCTTGAATGTGTTTTAATGTGAAGCACGTTATCGTAACGCGTTAACTAGAAAGTGGCACCGAAAATGATATCGGGCGGAATGCCGCTCAGGTTTCTCGTCCGGGTTTTGTGCCCGGGGACTGAGGACGTTGAAACTTCAAAAAATAAGCTTATCATCCTAGTGTCCGTTTTTCTTTGTCTTCATTTGCATCTTGGAGCCTAGTGCACGATAGCCAGAAACCAGAAACGGTTCCCCCAGGACCTGAGAAACCTGGAAAGGTTAGTTCACAATCCAAAAAAAATTTTCAGCAGTTTCCGATAACAGATTTAATGAATTTTCAATAGTTTCTGAGGACAATATTTGCAAATTTTTCAACTGTTTTCGAGCACAGATTTGTAAAATTCTTAACAGAGTCCAAGGATAATTTTTTTAGATTTTCCAAATTATAATTTCTTCGTGCTAATTGTGTAAAATTTGTACAATTTTTCCATGCTAATTTTGTAAAATTTCTAAAATTTGTCTTTTTTTTTACGTTTTCCAAATTATAATTTGTTAAATTTTTACAATTTTTTCGTGCTAATTTTCTAAAATTTCTAAAATTTGTCGTCGTTAATTTTCAATAAAATTCGAACTTGTAATTAAAAATTGTTACAAAATATTGAATATTTTCCTATGTCGATTTCACAAAATCGTGGATAACATTGGCATTGGCATTGGTTAGGGAAATTTGTTTAAAAACCAGAAAAGTCAGTGAAGCTAAAAAAGATATTTCTGGGGGACCTTTTTATAAATTAATCTTTGGAGTAATGCCTATTTCAATTACATTTCCTTCAGGAAAAAATTACGAATGTCTTTATCTAGAGCTCGCGTTGAATTACCACGTGAAATTATTAACTAATGGAGAATTTTGTGATTATTTTTTCATGTCATCAGAATATGTTCCATTTTGATTTTTGGCGGTGGATATTCCCAGCATCAGCCTACTTCCAGTATGCGTTTTATATATAAAAATATATTCGAGGATAACTGCATTTAAAACGCGATTAACACGAGAGTGCTATACGCAACTGCAGCTGTAACTTATTTCTCCGCAGCGTCGCGAAGATTTTGAGAAAACTTGTAAAGACTTTGATTTTTACACAAGTATTTAACTATGTATTTTAACACGACTCCCACTTCGAGAAATTTAGGTTTTACTTAAAAGGATCATAAAGCCTCTACCTTCTGTGTATTTCTAAAGTGAGTTCTGAATCGCTTTTTAAATGTGCCAGTTTAAAATTTTCACGTTTTCCGAGAACAAATTTGAAAATGTTTCTATTGTTTTCGAGTACAAATTTGCAAATTTTTCCACGTTTTCCGAGTACAAATTTCCAAGCACAAATGCTTAGCATTTTTCGAATTTGTCATTAGTAAATGTTGCAAAATACTGTCCTGTTTTTTGAAATTTATGAAATGAAATTTATGAGGCAATCCCGTTAGAGGACAAATTGAAAAAATTTTCAAAATGTTCAAACTGTTCATAAATCAAATTTGCAAAATTTCCAACCTTTTTCAGCACAAATGTGAAAAATTTTCAAATGTTTTCGAATACAAATTTGTAACATTTTAAACAGTTTCCGAGGAGAAATTTGCAAAACTGTCAACAGATTCCGAGGACGAATTTGCAAAACTTTCAAGATTTTCCTATGTTAATTTTGAAAATTTTTCAAAAGTGACATTAATGAATAGTTGAAACTTATCGATGCCATATGCAATTTTCAAAATCGTGGATAATATTAGCATATGTTAACTTTGACATAGTCATTGGTCAGGGGAATTTATAGACAAGAAATTTGATAATGACATTTCTGAACGAACCCTGCTAAATTATTTAAAATAGAGCCACAGAAATGCGTGTTTTTTTTAATATAATAAATTGAAATCACTGGAACCTAACTGGAGAATACATAAAAAGTTATGATACGTTCGTATCATTGATAATTTACAAGAATTGTTTTATCAAAGGTTACTTTGGAAATGTTATCATTGTAGATATAGGCTTTATTACCGTCTTAAACTATTTATCTGTATTTGACTAGAATGAAATTAGCCTGATGATTCGTTATAAATTGGCAGAAATTGTCTGATCAATTCCTCACATTATCGGACTAACTGCATTTGAAAAACAAATTGTTTGAAATTTTATGACTTAATTTTTTGTTTCAGAAGTTTTATGTCCAGAGTTGTTCAATCTAGCAATGAGCTTTTTTGTGGGATACAAAATAAGGTTTCAGCCGGTTTGAGCCATTATGACATCACTGACCAGAGACAGTCGTAATCGTAGTGATAATTAACTAACAAAATAGATAACAATTAATGCTTTAGCGTTCTGTAAAGTTTAATTTCCAGCAACGAAACTCCAATCCCTTTTGATCGTGTCTTGCCTCGAGTATCAAATAAAGTATTCATGCACCAACATTAGTACACAGGCTTCCCCAGACCTGGAAAATTTTAAAAAGTCAGGGAAGAATGATTTATTTTGAAAAAGTCATGGAAATTCAACGTATTCATGTTGTCACGATCCAAAATTAATGCTGCTACGTGGTTCGCTCAGGGCCCATTTCCAAACTTTTTTAAATTATGCAAATACAAATTTGCAGACTTTTCAACAGTTTTTGATGGCAAAGTTTCAAACTTGTCCACACGTTTTCTGGGTACAAATTTTCATTAAGTTTCAACCTTTTTCGATGACAAATTTGCGAAACCTCAAAACATTTTTTGAAGACAAATTTTCAAAAATAGCATTACATTTTGCAAAAATATTACCTATTTTTCTGTTTTGATTTTGAAAACTCGTGGGCAACATCGGCATGCACGTATATCCATTTGGAGACTGTAATAAACGGTCTTTCTTCAGCAATTTATAATTATGGTGTGGAAGTTACGAATTGTCGTCAGTTGATTTTTTAAAAAATTCCGATGTTTAGGGTCGGTTGTACGAGCGCAGGTTAGATTTGAAGGTTTACTAACCTCCGGTTCCAAATTAACTTAAGGTTAACCTTCAGTTTAGAAATCAGCATTGCACGAACTAACCAATGCTGAAAAGTACCAAGGGTTATGGAACCGAAGGTTAACCTGCTGAAAACGAAATGGCGGACGG
>JAQGBX010000953.1:0-28853 GCA_034698745.1 Megaphyllum sjaelandicum
TCTCCTGTTTCGATCCGATGCCGTTGGAACAAAAGGACGGCAGACTTGTTGAACTTTGCTATCAGCATAGGCTGGAAGTATATTATTGACACATATGTGTTTGCAGAAACGCAATGCATTTTATTTTGATCAGGTGCGCCAACTTCTTCATAGGGGAATACATTTGTAATGACAAGTGCGGCACGTGGGACGTACAATAAATTAATAGAACTTATACGATCAGTTGATGTTTTTTTTAAGGAAAAATCAGAAGTTTTTTAACTGCACTGTATACGGTAGTTTACTAACGTAAAACCCAGTCTGAAAACGCCTTTGTAAAATTTTTATGTCGTCTTCTTGAATTTTCCACACTTCGAAACTCGGTTTTAAATACGTCTGCACACATCGTTGTAAATCAACACGCCAGTATTGCACAATATGAAAGAACATTAAATACCAGACGAGTTTTTGGACATGACTTTTTATTTTTTTAAAAAACACTTTCAGTTTTCGGTGTGTGTATTTTCATAGAATTTAGATTGCTATTTGCTAAATGAACGTGAACAAACTTCGACTATATCTGTTTTGGCACATCTTAAAAACCTTCTGCCATCTCTTCTTGAAACGGAAAATATACGGCGCATGTACAGGGTTATTATAAAAGAATCATCGAGTTTTAAAGATATATTTTGGAAAGTAGTACAGATACAATGGTAAATGACACATGAAGTGAACGTGAAAATGTCCAAGTTTTTAATCATACCATCACAAATGTTCAATGTGAGATCCTCGTGTCACACGACACACGTCTATACGGTCGTCCAGTTCGGCCCAAAAAAGCTGAAGTGTGTTATATCAATGATGTTCACAGCAGCTCGCATACTCGAGCACACAAAACGTTTTCTGCTGCATAGTCGCTATTTTGGATAATGGGTTCGTGCTGCCACCTGGGCGTTTACAACAAAGTTTGCAATTGCGCGTTTTAAACTTGGACGTTTTCCCTTTCTTTTCGTGTGTCTTTTAATATGATACATGTTTTTGTACTTTTGTACAATACTTTGTACTGTATATATTTTTCAAATCCGATGATTCCTTTGTAATAACCCTGCATATTCATCAAATTATCATTCAGATCGAACAGTGCCAAAGCATGTTTCTAATATCTGTTTTATAAAACTGCCATAAAGTATATAATGTGTGACGAATGCATTTTATCAAGCATTATTTCTTGAAATCCTGTCAATTTCTTACTATTGTTAATTGGCAGTTATACTTTCATTCATGGAAACGTGAGTCAAAACACGTTTATACACCCCTTAGTTACACATTAACTTCCATGGTGCATTGTTCGTCTGTTTATAATTCAAAACATGTATTTTTCTCGCTTCTACGAGGTGTGTTCATTAAATTTACACACTCATTAAAAAATGACCTTATGTATTTTAATGAAATGCATGTAAACGTCATTTATTTTTTAAAAGAATTGTATTCTGCGAGATGCATTTTTTCCCATCGTTCTGACAGCGAGTGTATGCCTCGCTCAAAAAACTTTTAAGCCAAAGCATTTGTGAACGACACTGGTTGTCTACTTTGATGAGCATCGTTCACAGTTGTTTGTACATTTATGAACGTTTGGACATTACTGGAACCTTAAACATTTCGCACATTTCTGTTCCTGAAATGCCTTCAGAAGTTGAAAAACGCTGCTGAGCCACTATCTCCATGCACGGAGTCCATAATTGCATTTCAATTTTTAGCACGTGCAATTTTTGAAACATATCGTTTAATGTTGAAATATGTTCAGGAATGATCGAAGAATTTTTACAACAAATTTCATTAAAATCCACACAGGGACGTTAAACGTCGAACGATAGATTTGCGCCTCGGGTAACTTGAAATACAGTATGTACATGTGTTAGAATTTTAGAAATAACATTTATTTCAATTAAGCTATTTGTCCCATAAATTCGTAATGTTTTAAGTTTCAGCATTTAGAATCATTACATATGACAGTATAGTCATTGTGTCGGAGCATGACATCACGTCTCAGAACCAAATTTGCAACCAAGATGGCTGTTATGCTTCTTTCGAGTTGCAATAAAGTACATGTATGCTTTTGACAAGATATAGGCATTCGTCAAAATATAATGATACAGTTCATTTCGACGTGGGCTAGTCATTACTTCATTTGCTGCAAATAATTTGTCGTGCACAGTAACACGAAAAATGGCGAATAAATTGACGAGGTAATGATAAGGCAGTGGTGAAAAAATAACGTAATTTTATGGTAATGGCAAAGTAATTTCTTTGTCACGAAGACCTCCGAAGACATTGAATGAAATTGTCAAAATAAGCAGAGGTTATCTGTTTCCCTTCAATTGGCGTATAAATGTCTGTTCTTGCAATGCACGCGGCCACGGCCCACGCCCCTTCAGCGGCCAAATGCCGACTCGCTTGAGGTGTCCAAGACTACAATAAGAACATTTTTTTTTTAAAAAAATTTAATGGTCATTGTTCCACCACCGGTGAGCAATTAAACGCCCCTGTGGTTCGTATGCCTGTTTTTTTTATTAATTTTTTATTTTTTTATTATCAAAATGGCGTTCTGGCGACAAAAATGAGCGATTATCGCCTATTTTCTATTAAAAAGTAACGAGGGGAATTTCCGATTTTGGGACGCATTTAATACACTCAGAACAGAGCAAACAAAATAGCCGAAATTAAATACACTCTAAAGAAATCTGAGGTTCATTCCAGGTTCTTCGGAAAAACTCCGCCCATTTTTTTTTTCATAAAGACTCTTCGAAGCACCTCAACTAAAAATGGCGAGCAAATCAGCATTACTGGCCTTCAAGGAGGGTTCCATAGTTCTAAAGGTTCTTGGAGGAAACTCTTCATGAATGTCATACCCCGTGAAAGCTGCATTTCAAAACCAGAAACTTTCAGTCTTGGGCGCAGTTTCTTTTTATGTTTAACTGTAGACTTGAGGAAGTCGGATTTCGAAAATAAAATCAATGTTAAGGTATTTTTTTTTTTTTTTTTTTGGATTATTTCAGTTCACTCCATTGCCATGTTTTCGTTGTGAAAACGTATTGCTATTCGGTCGAATAGGATAGCTGCTATCATCCTGAAAATATATAGTTCTGTTTAGATGTACAATTTCTGTGGTGGACAGTAAAAACTGGAATGTTTGGCACAGTAATTTGAACGTTTTAGGTCAGATCAGGTTAGGTTGGGTTAGATCAAATTATTTCCCCAATACTTCAATTTTTACTCAATGCCAAAGTAGTTGTACATCTAAATAGCACTATAGATTTTCAGGACGAAAACACATGCAGCCACGTGCATATTTATATTTTAATTAATTACCGAGAGTTATCTCACATTTGGATGTTGTGTGCATGTTGTGTGCACAATTTAGTTCAAATTACTGGGTTATAGCAATTAAGCAGCCTTATATCGCTTCATTTTTACAACTAAAACAGCAATACCATATCCTCATGTAGGCCTACTTCGCAATGGATGATACTGATCAGGATTTCGGAAACTTAAATATTCCAAAAAGAATTTTCTTTCAAAAAGTTATCCTTGAATAGGTTCAACGTACAGTATTAAACCTCTTCAGTTGATAATGAACCTTTTACATTTACGAGGAACCTTTCAAAGAGTTTAGTGTATGGAACCTTATTTGTGTATTTAGAACCTTTTAGAAAATTCTTGAAAAAGATCCTGGTGTAGCAAGGGAAAGAATCTTAAAAGGTTCTATTTGTTATACCTTTTTAGAGTGCAATACCGTCTTAAACCAGAAATATTGACAATTTTTGAGTTGTGTCACCTCTGAAGCAGGGGTGCGTTATGTAACTTTTGATGTCCAATTCTTAATTTTGAAATTGGCAATATTTGAGTTGTGAGACTTCTGAAGCAAGGGGGCTTTATATACAGTAGCTTTCGGTGTCAAATTCTCAACTTTGAAAATTAAGGATGAATTTATTTGCTTTTTCCAACATCCACTAAAAATACATGTACCAATAGAATCGAAATCCACGTGAATCATTTTTTATTCAATCTGGGAAGTGCTAATGATTGCGATCAGCTGTGGACATGGTCAAGCGTGCGGGGCAGTATTAAATAGATGAATTTTTCCGGCCAAATCGCATTATAGCGTGGGTGTAAATTGGTGGGCCAGGGGTGGCTCCCCCTGTCCCCTTCTCAACGCGCCTGCCGTGACTCTACCCAATTGAGCGTAAAGAAATGCAAGTCAGTAGATCGAATTTCCGAAGCGATTTTCTTGCACCTTGTTCACTTCCTCTCCAATCCTCCTCCTCCTCCGTGCCATCCTTTTCTTCTGCGGAGGAGGAATACATCTCCGAAATTGATCGACGTGCCAATGACACCTTTAATATACTCCTCCGTAGACGTGAAATGGATGAGAGGCCATTCAGACTTTGCCTTTATTTCTCGAGAATTCGTGATAAAACAGACAACAACAACAGCCATCGAGGAAGTGGTTTGGAGGAATTCTTCTTACACACATCAGCTACTGTTGTTTTTTTTTCTTTTCTTTTCTTCTTCCAGAAATCTCGAACAATTTCGGCTATCCACGTGTAGATAAACATATCGCACCTTTTCACCGACGTTCTAATTCGAAGGCGGATTCTCTTAATTTGGGGGTTTTGTCCAATTAGTGGTGTTGTAGTTTTCCACGGCGTGTCTATCTGGAATTGTTTACTGCAATTGTTGACCGCAGTTGTGAAAAGTGGCTGTTGAAATGATAGGAAAATGAAGCGTGAAAACAGAACTTCTGAAGGTTTTTTTTTTCTCAACGAAATGCAGAGAGTTGTAATTTGAAAACCAACGTGAGAATAACACAGGACCAAATGGTGTTTTTTTCTTCTTCTTCTTCCATTTTTTTGTCGATTTTAGTTTATTAATCGTTTGAGCTGCCCTTGAAAAAATTGGCAGAAGATTGAAGATGCATTTTCCAACTGATGCAAACCGCATTTAAATATGAATTACCGGTAATTTTAAAAGAAAACATATGTTTCCTTTTGCACTCTTAGAAATTTCAGGTTCATTAAGGGTTCTTCGGAACCAGCGACTTGTTTCCAGTCGCTTAGTGTCGCTTAGTGGTTATGCACACGCATACTGCTAAATGACACTGGTTTGCCTGCGACTGGAAACAAGTTCACTGTGAACACACCCTAAAGATGGCGACCAGATCAGCTTTACTGGTCTTCAAGGAAGTTTCCATAGTTCTAATGATTCTTGGAGGAACCTTTTCAGGAATTCCACACCACGTGAATGCTGCATTCAAAAACCAGAAACTTTCGGCTCGAGGAAATCGGATTTCGAAAATAAAATTAATGTTATAAGGTAATTTTTATTTGGATTATTTCAGTTCACTCCGTTGGGAAAACTTATTTCTATTCGGTTGAATAGCTGCTATCATCAAGAAAATTTATAGTCTTGTTTAGAAGTACAGTTTCTATGGTGTACAGTAAAAACGGAAATGTTTGGCACAATAAATTGAACGTTTTAGGTCAGGTAAGGTTTGCTCGAATTCTTGTGCCAAATACTTCAATTTTTACACTATATGCCATAGCAGTTGTACATATAAATAGCAGTAGATTTTCTGGACGTAAACACATGCAACCACGTACATATTAAGATTTTGATTAATTACCGAGACTTTTCTTACATTTAGATGTTTGTGGGGTTATAGCAGCTATTTAGTCTAATATCACTTCGTTTGTCCAATGAAAACATAGCAATTACATTTATACTTCGGAATGGATGATACTGAACAGTATTTCTTGAACTGAAATATTCCAAAAGGGTACCTTTTTAATTTATAAGGAACCTTTTCCATTTACAACGAGCCTTTAAATAGGTTCAGTACATTGAACCCTGTTTGTGTATTTGGAACCTTTTAGAAGATTATTAAAAAAGAACCTTTTTTGGGGTTTTTCGAAGTACCTAAAAAAAACGAGGGAAAGAACCTCAAAAGGTTTTATTTGGTATACCTTTTTCTTAGAGGGTACCTGATGCCTGCTGGTTGTATAGGTTGCGATTACCCTTGAAAATTGTAACCTATATGTAGGCTACTTCCTCAAAAAATTACAAACAGGAGCGCATCCACCCCAATTTAATATCAATAAGACTTAACTTTGTCTTCAATAATACTGCAATATACTGTATGTCATGCTTTTGCAGAATTAAATGAATTAACGCCTGAGTTTCAACCAGAATTCCTAAATTGACTGATAATTTTTCTGGTAAACACCTCGCTGCGATGTAACCTCACGGTTGTTTAGCCGAACCATAAAGATGTTGAAAGGATAATTACCCAGCCGCAAAACTATTCGGTAACGTTCAAAAACATGTCGCTCGATGACTCGGCTTATGCTTCAGTATTTGCTTAAGCATCAGAATTTGCATTTGCGATTAGGTACGCCCCCATCATCATGACTGGTTTGCCGTGATGAACTTTGCTTTTTATGTTGTAATTGGATTTCTGAGTTTGCGAAATTTTGAGTACCATTTCGCTTTGGCGGCTCTTTTCTACTTAAGACATTATCAATTCTTAACCCGTCACTGCCTAAGACGACAGCTCGCACCATTCATCAGGATTCAACGCTCGGATTTGACAAGCTATAAGAAAGTCAGGATTTTCTGTGTGAATTATCAGTATAAAAAAGCAAAACGTTTTCATATTCCAAAACCAAAAGTAGATAGAATGATCATGAAATGTTAGTTTGGCAGCATTGTATATCTATTATCACTGTGAAATAAATTTACATGTACAGTATCTATCTTATATCTATATACATGTATATAAGAAGAGATGTACAGTATGTAACGTTTGTGACTTAGTGGGCGAAAAGTTGCTTCATGAAACGCCTTTGCTAAAGCCTATAAGTACAGCCTGGGTTTTACGGTTATTATGCAATATTTAAAACATCAAAATTGAGGCTAGACTTTCTTAGTATCTAATGCAGTAGGCCTACATGAATATGGAATATCGTGTTGTTTTGAATAGACAATGTTTAAAAACTACTTTAAACAGATTTTTAGAAATTCTGTATTACAATGACAATATTCAACTTTGTTTGATTAGTATACTATCAATTACATGTACATGTATTCCCTCAATCTAATACAGTACATGCATATACTGTAAATCAATGTTAGTCATTTCAAATGAACGTGTAAGGTCGAAATTAATGAAAGCGGATGATGCAACATTTTTGGAGGTATCGAATTATTTTCAATGCAATTATACCGTTAACATAAAACATTAAACCACGCGGCCACTTGGTCAAATATGATTATTTTAATTTTCTATATACTGTACTGTAGGGATAATTGGGATAATTTTTGTCGAGCTTTTAAGAATTTCGTTAAGTCGATGTCGAACAATTTCTTTTATGAAAGGATTATACAGTAAACGGTTATTTATTTACGCCTGTACACAATTTTAGGATGCAACTACCCTGCACATACCAAAGGAAGCGCCGCAACATATTGTCGAAAAGGGTTGAAAGAGTTAATTTGACATTTTTTACACGGTGGAATTACATGCAAAAAAAATGCGAAGATAACGTTCCTATACCCCGTTTAATTTCCTCGAGGTCAATTAATTTCTGTATAGACCGGGTTCGCACCTTTTCAGGCGACGCCCTTGAAACAAAGCCCCAGAGGTGGCGCTTTCGTCGCCCCATGAATTGGGCAATGGCAGATGCTAGCGTCAACTCCATTTTATTGAAATTGTGGACGAAAAAAAAATGTGGTTTCGAAGAATTTCGTGGCATCGAAGGTGAGGAAGGCATTGTAACCCTTCACCTTGGTAATTTCACCGTTCGCTGCTTTTTTCCGTTGCCGAGGTTGGGAGATCAGTGGGGCGCAGATTCCTGCCATGAAAAGCTCTCATTCATTAGATTTTAGTCACGGACTTCTGCCGTGGCCATTGAAGAGTCTTTCAGCAGTGCTGAGCAGACAGGAAGGACGGGATGCTGCTGCTGCAGTTGGATGTAGGTTGGTGGCGTTTCGCTCTGCTTGCTTAAGACATCTTTTCTTTTCGGGAGTGTTTTTTTTTTCTTTTCTTTGGCCCCCGCTCTCATTGTAAGAAAGTTATCACCCTGGAGAGGGCACCCTCTTCCCCCCTACCCACTACGGTCCACGGGTGACTGTCTGGACGGCTGATGGTGCGTCACCCACGGGGGGAATCCCGCGCGCGCTGGCTGACGGATTTCGAAATTTGAAAGCAATGCCATCTTGGTGCCGTCTCTGATGGGAACGAGAAGGTCGTGCGTTTCTTTAATTGAACGAGGAATGTCAGAATGTCATCTATTTATAAGTGCAAGAATAATAACGAAACGAAATTTTTTGCATGAAATACTTGAGTTCGTTTTTGCTATCCGAGACTTGTTTTTAGAACTCGAGCAGACTGTAGAAATGTCTCGTGAGAAATGCTCGCGAGCAATTTCTGCGAACTTAAAATGACCAGCGTAACATTGCAAAAAAGCTGAAGGACTGACGACTTTTATTGGTGCACATGTATCGAAGTATCATGTTGTAAAAGATACTTTCTGAAATAATTTATCGTATTTATGCGTGGCGTTGGCCTATATTATTCATAAATCCATGCAGTATTATTACGTATTTCGTAATAGAGGGTCGTTGACTGACAGCATTGATGGTTTCTACTCATTGTCGTTTCTTTTATTTACATGTGCATTCCGCGTTGTGATTTGTGGGAATACATTATATGCTCATGATCAATTCGTTGTTTTTTACATGCGTACATTTCGTTTTACATCCCAAGTATTTTACGTATAAAAGACATGTTTGTTATCTGTAAAAAAACATGTTGAGTAACTTTATGCTACATGTAAAATGGATTTATATACACGTGTTAACATATGATATCTTTAAACTGTTTTTATTAGATACCGTTGAGAAAAGAAATGCTTAGTGCGCAGGCGCCGCCAGACGGAACTATCTACATTTACGTTTTCCATCTACGTCAAGCTACGTAGGCATTTTCTGAGTACGGCTAATAGTTTCAAATGGCTGGTAACATACAGTATGTACATGTATTCAAAATTCATTTTTAATTTAAAAAAATACATTGTATACAGTGTATGCAAATTGTACTATAGTGAATATCTACATATTTATACTGTATATGTAGTGTACATGCATATTGAAACTATGACATTGAAAGAAAACGCCGTACTGGAAAATATAGCGTAATATTAACATGTTGAAGTAATTTCGGTTAATGTTAAATACATTTTCAGTTAATATACTGTGCATGGGAATTTCAATGGGGTTTCGTATATGCACAGTAATAGATAGCACAGTAAAGATAGTATTTGTGAGTAAGCTAATTACTCACAAATACTACAGTTAATGATGTAATTGTCGTACGATTCGTAAAGCGTCAGTCTGAGTGCACCCCAAATGATCGCAACGTTCTCAAAATAGAAATCCGCGGACAAAGTAGTCAAGCGTGCAACCAATACTACGCCAATTGCAACTAGCATGTCGAATTTACCCACGTGACTTCACGACTGTCAAAAGTACGATTTGTAAAACTTCTGCCTGAGTACCCCTAATATTTTGTAACGTTTTTAACATAGAAAACAGGTAACGAACTAATTCGAGCAACCGTTACAACTAAGCAGTTTTTTCATTTTCATTCTACGATGATTTTGCTTTTTTGGAATTTAGATTCTTCGAGTTACTTTATATTGTGAACTTTTTTACTGTTAAAAGGTGGGTCGTGACCCAGCCATTTTGCGAGGGCATCGGTAACCCATGACAGTCGCGCCAACAACTAGCTTAGACTACTTTTCACGTACATGTGTACTATTCACATCGAATTTGCTCTGGATTCGTGCCATGGGAGGAGTTTCAACTAGATTTTCTGCAGACTAACGGAATAGTTCTGCCAAGTTTCTCATGCAGGAAAACCAATCTCTTAACACCTATAAAGATGGAAGATTTGAGGCGATAAATTAAAGCTACATTTTAATTTATTGGTTTGCTGAAGCATGCGGCTATGACCCTGGTTTCAGTTGTTATGTATAGATTTACACGTATTTACGAGTTTGTTTCAGAAGTCAATATTTTTTTTTCCCCAAAAGAACATGTTTTTTTTTTAAATTTTAAATACGGTTCATTGAGAATCAACCGACGATTTCATTGCATATACATGTATACTAAACAATGAACATTATCAGTTATCTTCCAATTTTACAATAAGTATAACAATATTGTTTTCCTGCTTGTGGGAAATTATCGAATATTACTCGTGGTAAATCATGCTTAGGAGCCATTCAAAAAGGACGTCTTCATGTAGGAGGAGAGGGGGGAGGTTGGGTCACGGACACAATGCGGACAGGGGAAGGGAGGGAGTATGACCATCTAGGACGTCCAGTTGATAAAGAAATGTCAAATAAAATCAGTTCCCGAAGTAAAAGGGAAATTGAGCGCAATATCGCATAGCTGATGTGTTATAAATTGCAAAAGCAAAAGTATAAGTAAACAAAGTACCTCCAGTTCTGGAAAACCTGGAATAGTCAGAGAACTTAAAAGCTTAGTGTCCATTCGCAAATTTTCCCAGTACAAATTTGCAAAATTTTCAAATGTTTCCATGTTTTCTAGATGACAAATTTGCAAAAATTTCCACGTTTTTGCAAAATTGCCAACAGATTATGGGAGTCCAATTTTGTGAAAATTTTGAGGACGTCCTTTTTTGAATGTCCCCTTGCTAATCTCTCCTATAGGCCTACTATACCGGGTGAGGCACTAAACATGAAAACATGAAAACATAAAAACAAAGCATTTGATCGAAAACTGATTCAGGCAAAATGCGTTTGGGATGTCGGAGTAATGAAAACACCAGTATTTATTTTAACTTAAATTAATGACGTCCAGGACATTTCACGGTCAAGGTCATATTGTTCAATGGTAACCCCTAATTTTTTCATACAGATTCGTCTCCTTCACATCAAAATAAACATTTGTTAAAAACATTTTTAAAAACATTGAATCATGATGCATTTTACATGGTCAAGCAATAGCAATGCATTGTTGATACCGGTATAACTTTATAAATGTAGCGTGCATTTATATAGTAGGACCATCATTCAAAATGGCATTGAATTCATTACCCCATTGCATAACAAAAACAAGAATGGAATTGTAACTACATGCCATGTTATCCAAAGAGTAAATGCAATTTATCTCAAAGAAGGATGGAAAAGTGGTGGTCATATCAGAAAAATCTCTTCAGCAAATGTTTCAACAAATGTAAAGAATAAGAATCTGTATGAAAAACTAGGGGTTGCATTTGAAAAACCTTGACCTGGAAGTCATTATTTTCATCTAACATAAATACTGGTGTTTTCATTCCCTCGTCATCCCAAACACATTTCATTTGAATCACTTTTCGATCAAATGCTTTGTTTTATGTTATTGGCATTGTCAAGTTTAGTGCATCACCCTGAGAGTAATGTAGGTTTTCAAAAAAATATATGTACAGAGTAATTTCTCTTTGACAGTTTATCATGAGAAAAACAACTTAAATTGCATGGGAAAGTATTCTATGAATTTAATATACATGGACCTTTATTTAAAATGTGTAGCTCGCTACATTATTATGAATATGTAATATATACGTGCATGCTTTACATTTTAATAACTATTTAACAGGCATGATTATCATATATTCATAAGCGCACTTCTTGAAGTTGGTTGTTACTTTTTAGGATAGTGCAAAATGCTTAAATATTGGAAACAACATTCTGCACATGCATGCACGTTTACGCCCACAATTACCATCTTGGGAAAATGTGACATTAAGTTAGTAGAAAGAATTGCAATTATTTTCTCGTCACGATTTTTGCACATTGTCACTGTAATAACGCCGGATAATATTTACCATAGAGGAAGTTTTTCAAATAAATGTAATTGAATGGAAGAAAAAGAGGGTGGGAGAGCGTTGCAGCAGAATTAATAATTACGTTAAAATGCGATACGTTTTCACTTTCACCGACACCGTGTAAGCATAAATATATCAAATTTACATTTTAATACAAGCTGGTCACGGAAACACATAGTTGCATTTTCCAACTCGTTTCAAAGAAGTGCGGAGAGCGTGAAGGCGTTGGAAAACAACGCATTTTTGAGGATGGCTGTGTAATGTAATTTAATCGCGAAAATATGGGACGGTTTCGCAAATTTACTTTTTGCGCATTCATAAAATAGTGTTTTGAGAGCTTCGCAAAATTAAATTCTGGATCCAGAAACTAGACAAGTGTGCTTTTATGAAATTTGAAGAAGGGCATTAAACCAGGTCAACACTCTTTGTCCGTGTATATATGCATGTGTTCCGAAACCCTAAACACTTAAAACATATAGTGCAAGATGTTGTAACCTTGCAAAATGCAGTGCAAGCTTCTAACATGTTTGAGCTTCTAAAGCCCCGTACAGACTTGGACAAACGGCAAACAAAAAAAAAACGACAAACAGCCTATCAATTGGCTTGTGAAACAAAAATGTTACGAATGATTTCGGACGAATGAACAAACAAAAACATGATCGGGAACAAACCGTTTGTCCTTCCACGAGTATGTGATTAAGCAGATGATTGCCTGAAAATCGTTCGCTTAGCAGTTGCGTTTGCTTAAAATGGTTTGCCATAGTGTGTAAGTTTGTTGAAACTCATCTGGACAAACGATTTTGGGTAGCCGTTTGTCGTTTGTGGTTTTTTGTTTGCCGTTTGTCGTATAGTCTGTACGGGGCTTCAGAAAGTATATACATGTACCGGTACTCATTTTCTAAAGTTCATGTACCGGTACTCATTTTCTAAAGTTCGTGATATGGATCGAGTGTTTTATTCGTTCGAAGAGACTGCATTTCAAAATACATGTACATAATCAGTATAAGTGAAAATCGGTACATGTAGCTAGGTAATGTGGGAAATTCAAGTGACTATATAAATCTAATGCCCAAAAACCCTTGCCTCAAGGAGTAATCAGATACAGCATGAGCTTCCCTATAGTTTTGCTTCTGCTCAATCTTTACTTGCCTAACTTAGCCCTGATAACTTCACTGATTCACGGCATAGCTTCACCATGTGTTCTTCTGCGTTCTTCTACGACTTCTGTACACGTGTGCAGGATAACGGCAATGCCTGGTCGCATCAAACTTGCGTGCATGGTTAGGATCCAGGAGTCAAGATCAAAGACAAATGGTTAGATAACGCGAAATGGCAGCCTAATTACACCGGAGCCAATCAGCAAGCCCCGTTCACCTCTAACCCCCAGATTGCGACGTTACGATAACGTGTTTCGAGTATTAAGATGGCGTGGTTATTATGTAACCCCGCCTTCTGGTGAGGGGGACGAAGGGTTCGGAGTTGCTACGATCCCGGATCCTGGAGCACTAAAAGGCCGCTCTCCTCGGAGCATTGACTCGGGTCATTCAATAAACCAATGAGTGTGACCCATGACCCTGGCAGGCAATGTTGGCCACTGGAAGCCGAACCAATTCCATCGCTGGAGCACAAGAGATGCCATTGCCGAACCTGGTTGGTTTAGAGAGGTGGGTCAAGAACGATGCGAAAAAGGATGACAGCCCTGGTGAGTAAAAGGGGTAGGACGTTAACCCCTTTCTCCACTGACTTCGACATACGATTATTTCGGGGGTTTGGCCACGTAGCCCCCTCTGTTTTAATGGCAGACGGAGGAATTGAGGGAGTGGGCCAGCGAGGGTTGTCTGGGGAAGGACCCACTTAACCCCGTCGCTGACGAAATTGCCACGTATTAAAATTAGCTGGTGGCAGGAAGGGATGAGTCTTCTCCCCAGGGGTAGGAATTCGGTGAATTCACCACAATGTGTTTTTTTGATAACCTAATAAAATTATACGCGTAAATGTACATTGTATATTAGTACGCGTCATGTTAAAATTTCTAAAATTGCTCCTTAAATGGTTTTTTGAAGCTGCTGTTGTGGTTCAATGCTGAGTCAACTGTGAAAATTTAACTATGCTATGAATGTTGCGTGTGACTATAAGTTTAATTGCAAACAAGTACCCTATTAATCGTAAACGAAAATGTTTGCCGAAATAAAAATGAGTCTTAAACAACATGTTTTACAATGTCTACAAAATACAAAATTGATTAAGATGACGGCAAATACGGTATGCGAAATGAAAAACTCGACGAGTATTGTTTCCGCTTTCTTAATTGAGAGATTTAAGTATTTTTTATTAATTTTATCATTAATGCAATTTTTTTTTTATTTTTTAAAAAATGGAAGTTATTTATGGAAGAACCTTGCTATAGATAATTAAAATTCTAAAAGAAAAAGAATTGGTGAATTAACGTCTACAAGTTATGAACCTTGAACGAAGTGCTGATAAAGTAATTCTGTGTTGGGGGAAATAGTCGCATACGGCTGTAAAGGTATTATTTATTCCGTCTAAATTTAACAAGCTTTTTTTACCGTGGCAGTATGGGGTATATGACCCTCTGAAGGGGATTTCTGCAAACTAAAGCGTGAATCCTACCGGATTTTTTTCACTCTTGAATTGAATTACATTTTAATTTGAGTTTTATTACACCGAGTTTGATGCCTGCCACATCGAGAAGAGATAAAAATGACCGAATAATTCGAAATAATGCTTATTGCAATGTTGTTTTCATTTTCTATAGCTATATATGTGTAGTTTAAACTATAAATTTTTACATACTTTGGCATATACCCACCTTTCAACTTGATAACTATTGTCAAGTTTTTGCAAGCGCGTGTGTTTTGAATAGACGCTGTGTGAATTTCAATCCAGTAACATTCAACTCCAAGTTAGGAATTTTTAACCTCCGAATTCCCCCTTCGAAGCTTACTATACGGTATCCTATTCTGAGAAATTATAAAGAATTTAATTCGGAGAAACAAAAAAAACAACATCCGGTCCCAGAGAATCTATTTACACAATAATGCATCCGAGGAATTGTTACTTTTACTATTTACTTGGATACTTAACAAGAAGGAAATCGAATTATCTTCCATTTGGAATTCTCAGTTTTCAAATACATGTATATTCCTAGATGTCCAGTTGATTTTTCGGACGCGCTTAGAATTGCCTGATCCTTACTAATTTCACCAAGGGTACCCCCAGACCTTGACAACCTGGAAAAGTCAGGGAACTTGAAAATGTCTGGAAATGTCAGGTTTGAATGGCTTATTTTAAAAAAGTCAAGGAAATTCAACGTACAGGTAGTCATGTTGTTGCGATCAAAAATTAATGCTTCTACATGTGGTTAGCTCAGGGCCCATTTTCATAGTAGAAATCTGCAAAATTTTCCACGTTTTCCGACTAGTAATTTACAAAATGTTCCATGTTTTCTGAGAATAAATTTGCAAAATTTTTTACGTTTTCCGAGTAGTATATATAATTTGCAAAATTCTCCATGTCTTCAGACTACAAATTTGCAACAATTTCTACGAATCTAGGAGTAGAATTTCCCACGATTTCCGAGGACCAATATGCAAAATTTCCCACGTTTTCCAAATATAAACTTTCTAAATTTTCCGAGTGCAAATTTGCAAAACATTCTACCTTTTTCATGCACTTTTTTTTTAAATTCTTAACATTATTCATGCACATTTTTTTTTAAATTTAAAAAAAAATCTATATTAATTTCAAAGTTGTCATTAGTAAATTTAAAAAAAAATGTTGGTGTCGATTTTGCAAAATGTAAATTTTTGACATTGTCATTTGTCTGCAGGGAACTTTTTTTTTAACATGGAATAGTCAGGGAAGCTGGAAGTGAAATTTCTGGGGGAACCCTGTCCCCCCCCTTTAAGAATTGGCAATTATACGGACCATTATTGAGCCACTGACATCGTTGGTTAAATTTAACTAATGTTCGGTTGCGCGAAACCCAATTAATTTACCTGGACGATCTAATCGGGCATTGATTTACGACCTTGCACCCGAAATATAACCTTCTGAAATCGCCTATTACAGTAAACGGAGTTTGCTACTGCAGCCATTAGCTTTTTTAACAGTAGCCTATATTTAGCTCAAACGTAGCATTAAAAACAAATAAAACTGGATGGCCCCACCCCTAAAACGTTGCATAATTGTTCGATTAGCCCATGAGGGGTTAAGTCTCGCTGGGCGTGGATCGGCGAAAAAACGCAAAATTTCGACTGTTAATTACTCTCAACATCGGTTTTTAAAGTTGCAAAAAATGCATTCCGATCAGGGAGCCGTTGCTCGCATCAGCCCCATGGGGGCAAAGTGGGGTATTAAATAGTTGCTATAAAAGGTAATGATACTAAGCGGGTCAGCGGCGCGGGGTGCATCCGGGGGAGAAGGGGGGGGCGACTTTTTTTTTGTTTTTATTTATAATTTTTTTTGTCTAGTTAAAACTGCCGAAATTATAATAATGTATTTTGAGGTCGTTTACGAAGCCGCTATGAAGTTGAAGAACACGTTGACGGGTATATATTATGTGGCCGAACAAAATGCTATCTATAGATTTTACCTTACCCAGGGCAAGGTTGTCTGAGGAATTCCTCACGCGTCAGTCAATTTTCAACTTTTTTTTGGGGGGGAGGAGTTAATGGAGGGAGGGGGTTAGGGGGTTACCCTCTCCCTCCTGGTGTCGTGTCATCACACTTTAACGCTGGAGGCCCCCTATCTGGTCCGGTCATTTTGATCCCCTTCACCCCACAGATTTTCACCCCCTGAACGATTTCATCCCCCCTCTGCCCCCCCAATTTGAATTTTATTAATCTCGAGTCGGTTGGTTGGTTGCATGACTCGACCATTTTCCTGAATGCCTGCCGTGTGAGCTAATAGTCAGGATGGAAAACAAATGAGAACTAATAGCGCCATGGGGGGCGGGGGACGCGGCCCCCTATAGCTGGAGACATCCCATTTCGAAATGCTTGACAGTTGTTTGGTCAGCATATTCTACAAACCCAAATATCCCGACCGCAAATGTCAGCAACACGCAGAAGGGAAACGGAAGAATGGAATTGCAGAAAGGCCATTTCGTGAAGAGAAACCACTTTGTCCGATGTGGAAGCCAAAACGTGCTCGGAACCCCACGTGAAATGTGAAATTACCCGCTGTTCGGGTAATGGTATACCCACGCCGCACTGTCAGCGATTCAAACTGGCTTGTAAAAGTTAGGGATTTTGGAATGTAGAGGTACACGGTCAGGGAACACGATATGAAAATTCCATGTCTGGTTTGAAAAATCGTATCTGCAACTTTTACAACAAGATATTTAGAAAAAAAATATAAATATGTCGTAACACCTGATATTCGTGTATGCATCCCTAGATTGAATAAAACCACGAAGACACGGACGTCATGAAACCATGTAATTTCCTCGTAAAAGGCTGCAAGACTGACTGTCTGGCAAGTCGAGAAAGGGTGATTTGGATAAATGAGCTATAAAATATTAAAAAATGCTTTTTGGGCAACTTTTATTTTTTAATGTTGTGCAGAATATTTTTATAATTTTGTTTACAACATAAAAACGCACTGGCAGTTCATTTATACATTATATAAATTCAATATATAGGAGTGAGTCTTTCTGGAAAATATACGTTAGCAACAGTTTAACTTGACCCTGTTGAATTTCTATATGCATGTTTGTATTTGTGGAAATTTTTCAAAATTTTAAATATGACAAAAAATTAAGACATTCTGGAAACTATGAACATATATAACTCTAAACATGCGTAATATTCAAACATATACATTACGTATACCATGTGTATTTTTCGCCGAAAAAGGAACTATAATGGCTGCGTTTGAAATACTTTGTCAAAAGTAAGTCAAAGTTTACAGGAAAAAAACAATTACAAATGTAATGTTCCGCAAATAGTTAAACACGTTGTAAAACGCGGTCGACACGCGAGAGATGTTTTTTTCCTTATCTTTATTTGCCTATATAGCCACCAGAATTGAACTATAAATATTAAATATAGTTGTTGCTCGGAGCACCATGCTGTGGTTCAAGGAGGACACTTGGCCACAATTTTTACCTCATATGCCAACTAACATAATATTTAAAAAAAATGAACTGCATATCATATAATATGTTTACTGACCCGAGTACCATCAAATTAAAACGCTGTATGATTTGAATTGTGCAAATCACGGTCCAATTATATTTAAAAGAACAATGGCAATTCTAGCAAATGATCAAATTGAAAAGATTTCCTACAATGTACATACTGTATATATTGAGAATTGCATCCTCGCATGCAGTATATTTTATAAAATTACGAGGCATTTGATATGTACATGTATAGTATTAGTAGTATTCATTTGTGCACCTAAATGTATATTGCAGTACATTGTAGTATTTTCGATAAAAATGTATCGATTTATAATTGTATACAGAAGACAACCCGTATAAAAACATTTTTGATAAACAATTGTTGGAAATACTTGGCATGTTTGAGAATATGGTTCAATTTTTCTTTGATATGTGATTCTTTTCTCCAACTATTGTTTTCTATAGCAGATGCTTACTCTTTGTCGATGTAACATATAAACTGGGATTTTGAAAGAAAATTTTGAAAAAAAAATACAAACAATTCCCGTCAGGATTTAGCTCAATTACTTTTGCCATGAAGTGAAATTGCGTTTAATTATAATTATTTCAATAGTTAATATTTTTCAATTTTTCAATAAACGGAAATTATAATTTGAACGAAATTAAAACAAAACTTTTTTTTTACCAAAGCATCTATCGTGCATTTAATATTTGTTTCACGGCCATCTTACAAATAACATGCTAAGAAATATATAGTTTAACTGCTTTGCCTAACCCGCATCTTTCAGATTTCCAGAATCTTTCATGTGCACACATTTGAAGAAAAATAATCATACAGGCCAAAATCCACAAATGTTATAAAATAATTACGACATGTTACGGTAACACCATCAACGACAATGGATCCAAAATCCTCAGCAAGACCTTATTCGAAACACATTTTTAAGATACTTAAAACGGGCATCAAATGTCGTTCTTACCTTAGCCGCAGCGTCGTTGGGATGCCGGCAAGGCGTGCATCGCACAGGTCGCAAATTCCCATGCTGGCGCAAGTTCCTGTCCGAAAATTCAGAAAATGAAAGACGCAAAATCTCGAAACCGTTTAGCTTTCGTATTTTTCAGTATCTCGTTTCGTTCGTTCTGCGCACCGGAAGCAAAGATGCGACGACGGCCGACGGAGGAGTTATAGCGGTGCGCTGCTGCGAAGCTGCCTTTTTTCGAAACCCCGCAATTCCAGAAACGAGCACCGAGAGAAGGATGCGCGAAAAGCAGCGTTTCGGAGCACAAGATTTTCGTGGCGTCAACCCGTTGCGAAGAGCATTCCTCTTCTAAGGTTTATCGTGCCTATCACCCGCAGATAAGAAGCGGGATGCTGGGCAGGCGGAGGGGCGTGGCCAGGCTGCGTGACGTCACGCCAATGACGAGCCGGGACGACCCCACGTGCCAATTCGCACGAGACGAGCGATCAGCGAACTGCTCCGAGAAATTTCATTAAGCGTCCGGGAGCGGAATCGAGAGGTGCGCTTCTGGTCATCCTCCCAGAAATGCCTTCAACCAGCTTTTTTGGGGGGATTTTTTTTTTGGTCGATCGTTTTGATTCACGCAATGTGGAGGGTGCGTGCGACCGACGATATCTGAACGAAAGGATTCCCACGACCTTCATCCTCGATGCCCGATCTAGGTGAACGGCGTTTCCGGAAAAATCAGGGGAATCTTTTCTGCACTCATGCTTTGGAATAGTCGTTTTGTGTCTTGGGTACATTGCATTCTTGCCATTCATTGAGCTCTTCCAGAGAATAACATGCTTGATGTTTATTTCTTCGAGCGTGCACTGGTTCGGTTTTTAGATTGGGCGACAATGCAGTCACTTGAGCATCGTGGGGTCTCTAAAATTTCCAAAATCTGTACTTGCGTTTATGTATTTTTTGAAATTTGTATACACGCATGGACATGTTCTCCAGTCATGTTCCTCTCGTAAAGATACTGCTGTATACTATCATACACGTTTAAGTGCTTAATACGTATAAGAATGATAAAGTTTTTCAATATGTTATTGGCGAGACATCCACATAATTATAAGAAATCGTAATTAATTAAAGCTCGAATTCCTCCAAATTGACTTATTTTACCCGTGTAACTTTTAATTATGATATCCATGTAGGCCTACAATAATTCCATATTTCCATTTTTTTTAATCAAACACTTTACACTCTAAAAAATGTATACCAAATGGAACCTTTTGAGATTATTTCCCTTGCTACACCAGGAGAACCTTTTTAGGTACTTCGAAGAACCCCAAAAAAGGTTCTTTTTCAAAAAACCTTCTAAAAGGTTCCAAATACACAAATAAGATTAAGTACACTGAACCCAAATACACAAATAAGGCTTTGTACACTAACCCTTTTTTAAAGGTTCTTTATACTGTATATGTAAATGGCTCACCACGTTGAACCCCTTTGAAAAGCAATTCTTTTTGGAATTATTTCAGTTCACGAAATCCTGATTAGTATCATCCATTCCGAAGTATCTATGTGATTGCAATGTTTTCATTGTGAAAACGAAGTGTTATTAGGCTGAATAGCTGCTATAATCCAGTAATTTGAAAAGTCGCAGTAATTAATTTAAATATGAATATGCATGTATTTTCGTCCTTAAAATCTAATGCTATTTAGATTTACCTGACGTAACTTAAAACGCTCAAATTACAGTGCCAAAAAATTTCAGTTTTTACAGTTTTTACTAAACATTTTCAGAACGATAGCAGCTATTCAATCGAATAGCAGTTCGTTTTCAAAACAAAAACATTGCAATAAAGAGAAAACTGAATTAATACAAAAAATTACCTTACCATTGATTTTATTTTCGAAATGCAACTTCCTCGAGCCAATAGTTACGCGTGAATAGTTCTGCATGGTTTTGGAATGCAGCTTTCACGTGGTGTGACATTCCTGAAGAGGTTCCTCCAAGAACCTTTATAACTATGAAACCTTTCTTGAAGGCCAGTAATGGTGATGTGGTCGCCTTGTTTAGTTGAGGTGCTTCGAAGCACTTTTATGAAAAAACGAGCGGATTTTTTTCGAAAAAATACAACAGGACAAATTAGTTATTGCAATTTATTAGCTTTTTAGTATAGTCTTTAGGATAAAAGTGGCTCGATCAGTCGTTTATAATACATGTATATATTTTTAAGTAAGTAAATATAAAGACTATATATTGCCTTAATGGCTCATTAAAAAGCTTAATTCAGATTAAATTAGCACTCTGACCCCTATCGACACTTCTATACGAAGCAAGCTAGTGGTCTTTATAATTTTGAGTCTTATTATTGTATTTATTCTTTTTAAGCGGATTTGGGCTGCTGTGAGCTATTTTTATAAGTATATGTACGATGTATGTGAGGAAACCAACAATTGGTAAATTTACCACGCTTCTGAGTTTTAAGCTTCGGGATGAGAAATGCATAGACTATACAATTTGTAAACGTCAGTTTGAAGCACCATATTTAGGCCATTGTTATATTCATAAAAGGCTAATTTTAAATGGGATCAGTGTTGAGGTCAAACCGAATTTGTACTCGTATATATACAGTATAAAGTGTCAATTGCATTGTTGCATGCAGTAACGGACGAGTAACGTGTAAAAAGGCAATAAATATGCAGCTATAAAACGTGTGAAAATTCAAGCATTATTTTCCAAACTTATACTCGTCAACGGGATATTAATTTTAAATGTCTCACGTTTTATGGCCAGTAGAATAAAATGTTACTGCTATGGCAACGGTCAGTAAGTGCCTTTCCACTTGAACAGTAACTAAACACGTCATACAATGAAATTTGTTGGAAAAATTCTTCCGTCATTCCTAAACATATTTTAACGTTAAAATACATGTTTAAAAAATTGCGCGTATACTTAAAATCCGAAGGCAAAGATGGACTCCGAGGAGCTAGTGGCTCAATATTTGACATTTCTCTACCAAATTTCATATAGCCGGTTTTTTTGTTGTTGTTGTTTTTTTAAATGATTGCGGACACTAAATGAGCACCCATATGGTAAAGGAAAAATTTTGCTTGCATTAGACTTGCCGAAAAAGAAATCCATGATAAACATGAATAACGCATTTTTTTAAAAATAACACGCGTGCATTTTATAATGCATAGGCCTTCGTACAATGGTCAATTCCTGTTTCCGGTGGAATTTCCGTTTATTCGGTAACGCCCCATTAAATGTTGATATCACATCACACACAGCAATTAATGTTTGATTAATCGTGGAGTCTCGTAACCATTAGAAGTAATTTCTGTTCTTAAAAAAAATGTGCTGACCGTTATGGTCAGTTTAGTGACCGCAAGATGGAATGCATCTCCCAAGTTTTTCCGCGAAATTTCCCCGAACTCGAGGTTCTGGAACGCTGATTTCACCTCTAGAAGATGAATCAGCGAGGTGACACGACAACGCTAATCAATGACGTCGTTTTCTCACAGGATGAACCATCCATGGCCGCTCCTGCAGAAATGCCGACACGTCGATCCTCAACCTGCAGGCGCCTTAATCGGCCATTTCGCTAATCGGCGATGGCGCAGCGCCCCGCAGTATTTTACGGGGTGCTCTGCCCCCTTGTTTTTCTCAACGTGCATTTCGTGAGCCATCAACTGTTGTTATTAAAACGTCTCGTTAGGAAAAAAGAAGACAGCCGTCGATAATAAAAATCGAACCGGTCCTCCTCTGCAGAATGGAGGCAAATGGTGTGGGCATTCCTCGGGTAATTTTTATATCTATATAGTCCCATCAATTTAAATAATCTTTTATTTATGATACGGAGTCGAGTAGAGGCAGACCTACAGGAGATTTTCACCGCAAACCTTTTTCTTCAGGTAAAACAAGGCGAATGCTTCTGCCATGCGCGTGGAAAACCCGCCAGGCCTCGCATTTTTTCTTCTACGTATTTTCGTTTCCAAATTACGCCCAGATGATATTAGCCTAAGCTGTTAATTATAATCCGATAATTATAGAGCCAGTGCATTAATGCTCTACCAGGCCCTGCAGAGAAATTCGCGCGCACGAAATGGGAAATCAGTTTGATGAACTGCTTGCGAGGAAACATTAAAATGGATTTCGGAAGCTTATAGATTCAACTTGTTAAAAACCTTGTTGTTAAAAAATTTCGCATATGTATACTGTATCTTTTCAATCATGGGAATATTAGAATGTCAATCTACTCCAGGCATCCAGCAAGATTTGGGAAAATTTAAAACACATGTTCAATTTTCAATTTAATTCTTTACCTTGCAGTCAGTACGCAGTGCCATTTGTCAGTGGGGAACATTTAACGAGTTAAGACAGACTAAGTCTGGTCATGATGGACTCCAGCATCCCAATTTAATTGTATTTTCCGTATTTGGAACTTTTACGAGGAGGATGGGATGGGAAAGAAAGACGGTCATGGCCGATTTAATATAGGAACTATCTCAGCATTCGCCCGGAGAAATTGTGGGTATAACCATGAAAAACCTCAATCGAGGATAGCCGACCAGGGGATCGAACCTGGGTCTACCGAATGCAAGACGAGAATGCTAACCTCTAAGCCTCCTTGCTCGGTCTTAAACCTGAGCTGAACGCAATGTGTCGGTGAATTATGTATTGAAAACTTTTTTGGGAACAATTTAAATCATGGCCTGTTGGTGTCATAGACCGGAGCCAATGATGCTCCGGCAGTAGACATGAATCGTCTTGTCGGTTTTGTAACTGGCAGCGCATCGACACTCATCTTCCCAACCTTCTCCATTAACCCGGGCTTGGAACCGGCAACAATAGCGAAATACATCAATGTACATTACGTGGCTGGGGAAGAACCTGATCTAAACGAGCAGCATGAAAAATGGGCAGGCTGCAAGGCTTGAAAAACAATAGCTGAAATGTGCACGGGAATCGAACCCGCGTCTACCGAATGAAGTATTGCTAACCACTAAGCTACAATGTACCTTGCTCGGTAGCACCTATATATACAGTAACTTTTATTCAAAACTTTTAAATCAAAGTTATTTCCTAGTTATCTACGTCGTTTTTATGTTCTCGCATTTTGTTTGGTTTATGAATCGAACTAGCTCGTAAAAAGTTCACCAGCAAGATTAGTTTTCTCGAGATAGTTTATTTTTAAAATTTGTTTCCTCTTTCACTGTAAGAACTTTTTTTTCCTCCTTAAGGGGTTACCATATATACATTTTCAAAACCTAATTGGACTCTTTTGAGAATATAGCATTCGGAAGTTTAAAAAAAAAACGATTCGTTCATAAATAAAATTTCAGCAAAGTCAAATGCGGCACATTTATACCAAAAAATAGAGAAAACAAAAAAATACTTCAAATGATACGTCAAACTATTGTGTAATGCTATTTCATTTTATTTCATTTAGTCTACAGTGACGAATAAGTTTATTTTTCACGCGTAAAATGATGAATTTTCGTTTTATGATCTTCTATAGACTCCTATATAGAGCTTTTTCTTCAGATTCTCTGCAATGGAGCGAAACTGTCTGACAGCACAACCGGCTGTGACAACCTCATTGGCTGTCATATTGATTTCGAAAATATGCTTGCGCGCGCTGTGCTGTCAGATGATCTCACGATTCCTTCAAAAATGCTGGTAGCATTCCCATAGTTCGTCAGGGCGCTAATGCGTGCTTGTATACAACGTATTTTGAGGCGATTTTTGAGTAATTCAATCGGCATCGCGCACAATAAATCAGAAGAGATAAGTGCTTGGGCTTAATGGGGCTTGGTATTTTTCTTCCCAAAAAACGTATTGTGATGTTCGCTCAGATTGGCAGCGCGTTATTTCTCCGCATCTGTGAACTCTTTTTCGGGGCACTCGACGGGACACCCGAATTCAACTCGGAAAAAAGCGTAATTAAAGCAGGCAACAATCGACTTAAAGATGGCGATAAGATCCATAAAGAGGGTTAAAGGGTTGATGGACCCCCCGCCAGGCGAAAAACGTTTCTCCCTCGGGCAACGATACGGCTAAATGTATGTACTCCAGGAGAGGGCGTGGGCGTTCTATGGAAAATGAGGGACAAGACACTCTCGTTACATGACGGAGAATGTCGTGCTCAAGTGCGGACTCCAAGAAGCCAAAAACCTAACTTTAAGAGAACTGTTACTATAGATAACTTGCATGTGACGTCACAAAGGTCGAGGACGTGGCTAATGTGGCTCGGTTTACTCTGTGGGTGTGTCGTGGGGTACACTCCATTTTGACTCTTTCGCTTATGCGTTCTACTACAAAAATGAGAGCTAGATTTGGCCAATTACGATCGAAAAATAGCGTTATGTTCTGACCTAGACCCATACAATTTGGAAATAATGTGCAGTGTAATTTCCTAAAGAAAATTCAAATTTGCCAAATGCATTCAACATGGACATCTTTAATTATCTACTGTTTACCTGTTTACTTTAATTCCACTCAGTTGATGCGAAACAACAACAACATTCTCTTCTTTCTCGTTAACTTTTCTTGATGGGTGTAAGATGCATGGGTATAATGCTATACCCTTCTTGTTTCCTTTACGTACACCCCATCCAACAACAGCACAGGCAACCATTTTTGGAACTGCGTACCTTAATACCTGTACCTTATGCCTGAAGTACCTCGATATGTCTGATCTGGACGGGGCAAGATAGCGTCGTCTGCTTGTGCAGGTTATCTATACTTTATAGCTACTACCCCCGTTACGCAGTGTCCTCGTTCCAGTTTTCGCGGGGTGCTGCATAGCATTCTCACGAGCATGCTTAAGAACGTACTCGAGCTTGAGTTCTTCGCGTCTTGTTTCCATATCTGGATGCGTTTTCATGTGCACTACTAAGCTCGTAACCTCAGCTTTGACGCACGCAGTTGTGTGAAGTACAATATTTCCTACAACTTTTTTACTCGGCTGTCAACTTCAAAATTGAAACAAAACAACAACAAAAAAAGAAACAAAATTGTAACAAAAATCATGTTTCACTCGAGGAAGCAAAATGCGTTTCCCATTTGTTGGTGCTTGGCGATTTGATGGCTGGGAATTTGAAAACCATTCTGGTTAACTTAACAGCTTCAATTTTTTTGCCTCTTAAAAGTTTCGCATCAGGTGAATAAATGACTGCGGTCGAGGTTTTAAATGAATTTAAATGTACGTTTTGGAGTAAAAACGGAAAAAATCAATACGACGTCAAGCGTAACTACTGTATGTACGGTACATTCAGTTTATTGTATTGCTTTTAAAAACTCCTAGAAGGTGGGATACGTTTTCTTACAGAATACAAGCCGGTTTGCACGGGCTGCACAGACACAATTCAAATTAATTTCGGAAGTTGCCTATGGTCCTTCAATTAGGCATTATTGTAATCTGTCTGATACCATGTATATCGTAATGCAAACCATAATGCTGAAAAGTCCGGCATTGCCCGGGCCGTTTCTAAAATTCTGATGACGTCATCCAGTACACTTCTTACGATGACATTCTTGTGAAAGATTAATCGGACATTTTGTTAAAAATTAATCGGACGTAATCGGTTAATCGGACGTTTTGTTAAGAATTAATCGGACAATCGGACAAAACAGTCTGTTCTGGTGAAATTTCGAATACACTGTAGCCTATTTTTTGCAGTGTTAGGGTACGATCACAACAAAAATTTAAAATTAAGAATGATAATTTTCGTACCACCAGCGCCAACCAGCGGCACACAATTGGTAATGCATTTAAATTACCAACCGTTTGCCCGCTGGTTGGCGCTGGTGGTACGAAAATTAGCATTCTTAATTTTAAATTTTTGTTGTGATCGTACCCTTACTTTGTCAACAAACCTGCGCTTTCGCTTAGTCTAGGGGGAGTCCGAAGGTGCGATTTGCATCCCTTCCCACCCCCATTTGGTCGTTCAAAAAATCGAAGTTACATACCTGCAATGGTGAAATTTCAAAGACGTCCAATTCTTCGGAAAAACAACGAAAAAAAGAAATAATTAGTGTAGACGAATTTGTGACTTATTCCCTGTGATGAGAATTCATTAATTTTTCCGACATGGTACGTTCTGCAGATTACGGGCGTTAGAATTTCCGCGCTAACGGTTGTTATCGATTAGGCACTTCTGGTCTCCTGGACTTTTTTGGACTCCTGGATTTTTTGAACGACCAAATGGGGGTGGGAAGAGGTGCAAATCGCACCTTCGGACTCCCCCTTAAGAGATATTAAGATAGTTATATTTTTTTAATCTCTAAAACCCCGTAGAGACAAGGACAAACTGCAAACAACAATGGTTTGTTTCAAGTTAAACAAATTTTCATGAAACTAGCATAAAATTTTCCTCAACGGAAAAAAACCCGCATACACGTGGAGTAATGTTCCACGAATATACACTGTATGAATAAGCAGACGATTGCCTGAAAATGGTCTGCTTAGCAGATGCGTTTGTTGAAAATGGATTGCCATAGTGTGTATACACTCCGTTTGTAGAAACTAATCTGCATGGACAAACGATTTTGGGCACGCCGTTTGTCATTTTTTGTTTTCCGGGGCTTTTCAATGTACAGTAAAACCTGTTAAGAGTGACCACCAAAAAGTAATGTTATGTTGTCACTGTACACAGATGGTCACTATACAAAGAATGCCTGAATTAAATTAATGAACATGTACACTGCACTTATACATGTTGACTGTAATACTTACAGTAGAACTCCAATTATCCGAACTCCGACTATCCGAATCGCTGATTATCCGAATCGCTTGCAGAAAATAATTTTAAGGCGGAAACGTACATACATGTACAATGCACGTGTACTGCGATTCGCATTGGCTGCCCGAAAACGGATCAAGAAAGTCACACAGCTTACTTTGACCGAGATGTTCAGCAAACAATGACTAATTTACAATGTACATGTACATGTACTAATGTATAGCACTTGTAAGTACAAATGCTATATAACATGTAAAAGTGTTGCCTTTTCATTTAATTAATTAAAAATGCACACAGTACCAAATAAGCTCTTTTTCCTTGAGGTACATACATGTAATATATGCACCCTTTATTCGGAAAAAATTCAATTATCCGAATTTTTGATTATCCGAATGGGGTCCGGTACATCTGGTCCCAATTGATTCGGATAATTAGAGTCTTACTGTAGTAAAAAACCACAAACCCAAAACAGTACAGAATCATCACGTTCAAGGGTTAAAGCAAGATGTAACGTGACTCATCTGTTATCTGGACACTTTTAAGGTGCATTGGCAACAATAGACAGGTGGTCACTGGTCACTCTACAGAGAATTTTTATGAAGGAAATGTACACTAGAAAAACAATACACTAAAAAGGGGTCAATATAAGCAAGTGGTCACTTTTCCAGGTTTTACTGTATCAATAAAACTTTCATCAGCAAGCACATGTAAATGCATTTGTTCTAATTTTCAGTAATCGTGCAACTTGAATATGTTAATCTTAAAAATACAGAAATCCACTGCATCTAGAACTGCTGTATGCACATGTACAGTTCATTCAGTTTATTATACTGTTTTCAAAAAACTTCTAGACGATGGGATACGTTTTCGCATAAAGATTAGTTAGAAGACTCCATTACGCGCCATTTTTTAAAATGGCGTCCGATGAAATTTCGAATAGGGTAATTTTTGCAGGGTTTCTTTAATTGTCAACAAACTATGCGTTTTCGTTTATAGTTCTATTCTATTCTATTCTTTACTCTGCAGTCAGTACATAGTACCATGTGGCAGAGGGGATCATCATTCAATTTAA
>JAQGBX010000954.1:0-28851 GCA_034698745.1 Megaphyllum sjaelandicum
TGGACAGACACCTTCTCCAAGATGCCACCACGTGCGAGAGGGGGTGTTGAGAATGCAGTGCGCCCTTGTGGCATTCTTGGACTTTCGCGCCTCGTGCATTTGTTTACCTTGGCGCGCTTGTTTTTCATGCTTAATTAGGCGTGTTAATTAGTGCAGATTATCGCGTCACCTTTGCCCTTTTTGCTAGTGGCCGGCTGATATTTTTTAGACTTGAATTGTCACACTCTGTTCCTGTCAGCCGACGCGATCACATCGCTATGATGTTTTTTGCTTGTTATTCATTCGGAGAAATAAACCAACTGTTTATTTCTCACGAATATATCATCGAATAAATCATCAAAAATATTTCAGGCAATTTTTTGTAAATTTTTACAAAAATCTCTACATTAATTTTCAAAATTGTCGTTAGATATGGTAAATTTTTAATAAAATATTTTTCAGTATCAATTTTGTAAAACGTTTTAATAATTTTCGTTGTCATTGGTCAGAAAATTTTTTAAAAACCAGGAAAAGTC
This sequence comes from Megaphyllum sjaelandicum, assembly GCA_034698745.1. Lineage (NCBI taxonomy): Eukaryota > Metazoa > Arthropoda > Diplopoda > Julida > Julidae > Megaphyllum > Megaphyllum sjaelandicum. Next base: position 516 of record JAQGBX010000954.1, read on the forward strand.
AGGCAAGTTAAAAATAAAATTTCTGGTGCAACCCTGCACTTTTTAAGCTATGTAGGGCGCGATATTGCCCGCACTATATGTTCGTTACCAGACTATGAAATAACAATTCTATGACATTGGAATAGAAAAAGCCAGTTTTGTTTAATTATAATAAAATTTTAATAAGGAATACAAAGACGACATTATGGTGGTGTTGTTGAATTTCCAGAGCAGTTTTTCTTGGAAGAAATAAGTCGTATCTATACATGAAAACACAAACCAAAAACAAAAAGAAAAATGCGAATGAAATACACTGAAAGTGTATACTACAAAATTATGAAATTTTCCACAAAAAAGAGAAAAAAAAAGGTAGAAGCTTTTTAAAACCTCGTAACTTTGAACGTTTTTTTTAGGTTTCGAAAGTTAGACAAAATTTTAATATTTCGGCATGCAGTATAGTGTAAAGTTGTGAAAAAATTCGAACGTTTCTTTAAAGTGTCGTAATTTGTTGAAAATCTAGAACAGTTTTTAAAAATTTGAAGTGTTTTTTTTAGAAAATGTCGAGTGTTTTTTTAAGAAATCTATAGGATGTTTTTTAAAGTATTAACCAAATTTTTGAGGATATGTAATTTAAGATTATACGTGTATGTGCATTACTTCGTTAACAATCTATAAAGTGAATCATAAGAATTGAAAAGAAAAGCATTTTAAAATATGTACAGATGGAAAAATATTCGCTGATCCCGAAAAAAATTTTTGAAAAACTTTCGAAACTTTGAAAATTGTTTGAACTTTTGATAAACTTACGAAAGTTAACAGATAATACTTTTAAACAAGTTCTAGAATTTGGAAAACTTTCTAGTTTTATTTCTGTGGAAAACTATAGAAAGTTTTCTAAATTTTTGTAACATTTATATATTTTTGAAAGACTATGTACATTTTGAAAACGTTAAGACTTAATAAAACTTTCAAGATTTTCTATAAAAGCATTCTTGTCTATATTTTATAAACTTTCTAGATTTAAAAAAATATATAGATTTTCGAAAACATTTGAAACAGGCGGAACTCAGTCAAAACTCATTATTTTCAAAATTTGAAACTCATCGATTTATTAAATAAAAAACCTTTTAAATTTTCTTAAAAAAACATTTAAATTTTTAGAAAATGGTCTATATATTCAATAACATACGAAACTTTGAAGAAACGTTTAAAACTTTTTAGAATTTGGACAATTGCATGCCTTAAAAATCCTTTAAAATGTTGATATACAAATTGCTCATATACAAATCTTAGTTTAAATAAATGTCTGACCGCCTCTCCATCTAAGTACTGAGCTCAAAGAATATCTGAATCCTGTCCAGTGGCTTATCTTTTCCAGTGTCCTGTGTACAAATATTCAAAATTCTCTATAGATTTTTTTTATTACAAATTTTCCACATTTTCCGAGTCCATTTTTACATTTAAAAAAAAAGAATCATGAATTTTTTTTACATTTTATAAACAAATTTATGTTTATTTTCAAAATTGTCGTTAGTAAGTTAAAAAAAATGTTCCTATGTCAATTTTGGAAAATTTGTGAATATTTTGTCATTCGTCAGGGAAATTTTTTCAGACCTGGAAAAGTCAGGTAAGTTAAAAATGAAATTTCTAGGGGAACCCTGTCAAATGGATGCCATGACGACATCTGTTAGACTGGGTTCCCAGGTCACTCTATAGTGCAGGTCATTACTCCCAGACTTCAAAAACCTTGAAAAATCAGGGAACTTGCAAATGTATGGAAAACTCAGGGAAACTACTCGGACCCAGTAGTGGTCCAATCTCAAAGGGTTTTTATATTAATTTTGCGTAAAATCAAAATGGAATTTAGACTTTTATACATTTTGAAAAATTGTTTTAATTTAATTTTTTTTGGATTGTAAAGTTGTGATTGTGCAAATCTCAACTTTTTTTTTAATTGCGCGTAAAATCCGCAATAGAGCTATATGGTCAGACGTGTTTTTAATTTGGAATACAAGTATATTTTAAAAAAATATATTTTATCTACGTATATTTTGTGACTTATTAATTAGTTACTGAGCGAGTTCGCTGAGTGTTTAGTGTTTATGTCTGGCACTTGGGAGACCTGGGTTTGAATCCCGGCTCGACTGTCCTGACTTTGGTTTTTGTGGTTTTCCAAAGTAGTTTCTAGGCGAATGCTGGGACAGTTCAACCAAAGAAGTCGGCCACGACTGTTTCCTGTCGTTTAATTAATTCACTATAATTATTAACATTTTCGTGGTCATGTTCTGTGTCTTTTAATTGATATATAATTTTTAATCATTTAATGTGATATTCCGTCACACTTTTGTAGAGGATTTCGCAATTATTTCGGAGCTTGAAATGCTGAGTCCGACGTGAATTCAAAGCATAGATCAGTAATAATTGCAGATCTAATTCAGGCCCATAACCTAGTTGTTTCAAGCGTGAATTGTTGCTCGGAAGATTTATTCGTTTCGGCTGTCCTTTGTTGTTTCCAGAGTGACCCAAATTGTGCATCAATTTGGTCAGAGTAATTCAGTTTAATCTTGATGAAAAACTCACATCAAGACGGAAGATTGGGAGAACAATTTAAACTGGGTTTATTCGATTACTTTTATGTGACTATTTAAGGCCAACTCGCTATAGAAATATAAGATGAAGTTTTACAAAAGTAAGAACAATGAAAAGTAAATCCCAGACAAACGAACGTGAAGTTAAGCTTTTAAACTTGGGGTAAAGAAGAAAGAAAACCGAAAGTGTTTCCCTTCTTATAGGTCGACCCCTTTAGTGATTTCAAGTGGCAAGTGAAGGGGTGACCTGTCATAGGGCTTCAAAGAGAAACTAAGCGCTCAATTGGGTCAATTCCCTTGTGGGATGAGCAGAACATTGGGCGTCCTTAGTTACCTCTTAGCAACGACTCTATGGCACTTCTAAAAGATGGACCTATGAAGAGAGGAGGTTTGGGACTCAAACTTCCCTCTCTTTCCCATAGCTTTTGATGGATGAGCGAAACTTGCCTTAAGGGCAATGAGCTCATTCATGGGATGACTTGCTGTTTCCTTTCTATCAATGCCTGAGAGCGGCCTGCAAAATATGCTACATATATTAAGGCATGCATGAATAATTACTGAGTATTTAATTATACTCGAAATACATTGATTCAGGGTTCTGAACAGAACACAACAGCTCGAAGGATTTGTGGAAACCTGCACGCAAGTCCCGCAGCAAAAGATGGCGTCACTTTCAAAGGGTTGAAAGTGGCGGCAAAATTCGAAATTAAACTGAGCTCCAAAACTATAATAAACACACTTCAGAATAGGTTACACATGGTTATAAAACACAGCGCCGCGCGCGAACATCATTCTAATGGGGAATGAACATTATCATAATATTCCTAACAATACCGTACATAAACTTGACCATTATTACATTGTGGTATTAACATTTTTTAAGTATAAGCATACTCGAGTATATCAAATAAAACATCGGCTTAATTCTCTAATTATTAATTTTTACAGCAAGTCTTAAAAATACAAATTTATGCATTTACCCTGCCAACCATATAATACTTTGATATTTTGTATGCTTTTAGAGCTTATTGCAAGAATTGCAACACAAAACAGGGTGACAAATGTGCCAACTTTCAAACTATAATTCTGCTATAATAATTTAAAATAAAATGATTCATTTTATAAATTTCTCTTTTCATTCTTAAACAGGATCGACATGAAGGTTTGGGTGAAAGATATAATCAGCAGCACAACCCAATTTAATTGAAAAATATCCGATTGGCAATCAGTTCAGGCGAAAGGAAAAGACAGTTACAGTGAAGTTTTCCAAACTGCTGATTATGGCTTAAAAATAAGAGGAAAACTCATGTTTGAAGATAACTATATTTATCCATGGGTTGACTTTGATTCAAATTCTTCAAAATTGAATTCATTTATATATCCTCATCGAAGGACATTCATGTTCAGCATCAGAAAAGGTGAAAAAGAAACCAGAAAATTTTAATCTAGTTCAAGACCCTAGATTCTTCTGCGACTATGCAAATTCAAGCAACATCTCTGATGTTGAATCATGGCTGACAAAAAGTATGAAGTTGGAAAGGTCAAGATGCATGTTCTTTAATGCCGACTCCGTTGAAATTCGCATCATCGTCGAACCTTTGAAAATTTTGTATCAAGAAATTCATTCAAAAGATGGTGTTTTGACTTGGGAACTGGAGAATTATGAAAGGATTATGAAAGATGGGATTGAGTTGGGACACTACACATGGAGCACAGATTTTTACGATGAGTTTGGATACAGGTTCAAAGCTGGTTTAAATTTTATAATGATGTCATCGAAATTCATCTGCATAATCTGTACGGAGAAATTAACCCCGAATCAGTTCGTTCGTACATCATCACAGTCTGGATTTTGGATCAAATGGCTTCCATAGAAAACAAAGTACAAATGATAGCTGAAAAACAACTGCCATTTTCATGGACGTGTCATCTCACAAATGTAGCATATGCTGAGATTGAAACGGAGAAATATTTGAAAGATGACAACATTATTATAAAGCTATTGCTCGGAAAACTTGTTAAACCTCAAGTAGGAGCATGTTCATATGCCTGAAAACAATCAAATGTTGAAATCAAGTTCAGTTTATTGGTTGGTTGGTTGAAGTGGGGTTTTCAAGGTGCTTGGCCATCCAAAGTCATAGAGCGCCAAAACGGAGATGGGATGACCCTAACCCTATAGAAAGAATCAAAATAGTGACGGAGGAACCCAACGTACAGAAGACATGTCTCCAAAAACATTTGTACATGTTAATTATGCGAATAAACTATTATTAAAAAGTATAATTGCAATTTTATGTCTATGCATTCATTTTGATTGCAATTTTAATAAACTAGACTGACATTAAAAAATACACTTGTTGTTGCTTAAATTAATTTACAGAGTAAGCAATTAAAGCAATTGTTTCTGAAGTTGTTTGTTGTGTTGCATAATTATTTCATGAATATGCATAAATAAACACACAAATTGCTTACATTTTTACAATGATTGCCTTGAATTATTTTTGTTTAATGTCTATATTGAATATGTTAATATACAGCAAATAAAGGTAAACATTTTTGTGTGACAACTTAATTTCAGGTCAATGAAACCTTAGCAAGACTATTTTAATTGTAAACAAGACTATTTGAATTTCAGGAAAATTCGCTATTTTGTTATTCAAGTATTAAAATAATTAAAATATTCCACATAGCATGCAAGATATATTGCTGATGCATGAGAAAAAGCATTCGCTTGGTCGGACTGATCTGGAAGGTAGCGTTCCAGTCATTTTCAAGATATGAGGTGGTCAGCGAAGTGTGGAAGGGGCTTGGGGAGCCAGCACTAACATATGCTGGTGTTTTGATGAGGTAGCCAAAATGATACCATAAATTCACGGAAATCCAACAGCGAAGGCTAGCTCGGTTGGCCATCGGGCGAAGAGTTTCACTGCCATCGAAGTACTTTAAGAAGTCTCTTTCTGTCAAGAGAGAAAACCTGTATGCTTAAATACTTGGGTTGGGTAGCACATATGGAAATTTAGTACACATGTGGTACAGACAGGTCAAATAGCTGCCAACGAACGTTATGAAGAACCTTAATTATGCTACAGTTGATCTGAAGTCCTGTAAAAGGGAAGTAAACAAGGCAGTTACAAACCAGGAAACTGCAGCATGGCCGAGTGATATGGAGAAAAAGAAAACCCTATCACTGTACAAGGATAATCAAAGGATTTCAAAGGAACAGATATACCACAACGGCCAGGATTGTGATCTTTTCAGGAACATGGCAGGTAAACCCGATACCAATGCTAGAACGAAGTACTGGGGTGAGCCCTTAGAGTCCTGTCCTATGGTAGTAGGCTACTGTTAATCGTGGTATAATCAAAGCATCGTAAAGTAGCGATCGATTGAGTGTTGTGCGTGCTGTTCGTTGGTTCGTTGAGGAGCCCTCCGTTGGAAAGGTGCGAAGCATCATCTTCCTCATCAATGCAGAATAAACTTACCTTTTGACAAATCTGAAAAACTTGACTTAATTCGGATTCTAATGTGATTTAAAAATGATACTGAAAAACTGAAACTAAAACACCAAAATTAAATAATTAAGAATAAATTGGCAATTCTACCTGAATATTCCTTTCCCCGCCTATTGCTGAAACTTCCATAACTGGGCCGAGATGACAAACGATGATGGCGTGGTTCTAAGGCTGGTCACGAGTTCGTGGCACTTTAGTTCACCAACACCGATTTGAATTAGGTGTTGTCATTCGCAGCCTCTGATACCTAAGTTAAGGGAGTTCGCCCCTCATTTTTGAGATTGTTCAAAATTCTTCTAGTAGTGGCTTTTTTGTATGATATTTTAAACCAAAGTCCGGCAAAGATCCCAAGTATATAAGCCGATCGATGATCAAGTGGTCAACTTCCTTGTCATTCATCAGGACTCCCTCAGAAATTTCATTTTCAACTTCCTATGGCTTTTTCAGGTTTTTAAAAAAATTTCCCGGATTAACTACAAAATTGACATTTGCCAATGTTATCCAGGATTTCGCGACCTGTGTTTTGCATTTATATTTTGCAATATTATCGTACTTATGTACTGACTGCAGGGTAAAGAATTGAATTGAATCTTGGAAAGTTCCTTACATCTTTGATTATTATTACTCTCTGAAGGTTGAGTATTCTTTCTGCCAAGTTGTCATGGGAATTTACGAAATTCGACATCCTCAAGTGGTCGGTTGTAGATAATTACGAATTCATCGATGCTGTTTTAACGTTGTTTCTCATCGATGAATTCGTAATTGTTTTGGGAATCTATTCAAAATTTTGAAAATTTTTCGGAAACTGTTCAAAATATTTCGAATCTATCCACGAAAACAATTGAAAATTTAGAAAATCTGTGATCAGAAAACGTGAAAATTTTCACGAGTTTGTCAAAAGATACTGTCAAAATTTTTGCAAGTTTGTCCTTGGAAACTTAAAATTTTAGAAAATTTGTTGAAAATTTTGGAAATTTGTACCGGTAGGCCTACCGACAAATTTCAAAATTTAAAATCATTAATGCATTAAATTTTCATAACTTTTTTAAAATGAGTCATTCTTCTCTGACTTTTCCAGGTTTTCTGGTGGTACCCTAACTGATACAGAAGATGGCACGTAGATGCTGATGGTCGAGTCGTCCACTTCTTTGTCAATCATCCCTGAGTTGCAGGGTTCGCTCCCCGGTAGAGGAACTGTATCTTCAGATTGTTGAAAATTTTATGGGTGTACAATTTCTAAAATTCTCCAGATGAGAGTTTAAACCGAGTTCCTGTACAATGTACATGGACATTAGATCCCATTTGATGTCTGCACGTCCAAGATCCCCTATGGGGTCGGAAGTTACCCCTCGTAGACCACATTTACAGGAAGGTGGGGTGATGCTGGCATACCCCCTGGTATTAGTGTCCAGAAATATGTCAAATTAAAAATGTGTAAACCAAAAGTGTGAAGGACGATCGGAGGCGCCAAAGACGTTCGGGTCGGAGGTTACACATTCCTGACATGGCCACATTTTTTGGCAAAGAATCACGAGGTCTATTGTTTTTTGGTCGCAAGGTCGGGGTTCCTAGATGTTTTCTTGATCCTTTAAGATGTCGTCGAAGCACTCAACAAACTGGCTCACAACACCGAACAATTTAAACGATCTGAAAAAAAGAATAACAAAAAATTATTGACTCTGCATGAAGAATGTTTTAAGAAAATTTGAAATCATGCAACGGATGATGATGATGATAATAATAATAATAATAGGCATTATGAAGGTACTAGATAATTATGGGAACAATAAACGAAACGAAGGCAGTTACGAAGGATCAACAATTGTCGCAACCAACAAAAGTCAACATTCAAAAACAACTCAGATTTTTATTAAATTTGCAATACCGGGTTATCTCATGAAACAAAGAATACATGGCAATGTTTTGCATATATGACCAATGAAAACGTAGAATATTTTGTAATGTGAATCGTTGCTAATTAAACAACGCTGACAAATAAAAATGTGGAAAAAATTTCCATATTTTTATTGAAAAGGCGAATTATTGTCAAAAAATTGACTAATAAAAATGTGGGAAATTTTTCCAAATTCGTCATTGGAAACGTTAACAATTTTGAAAAATTGACCAAACCTAAAAGTGGAAAATTGTAATTTTTCTACAAAAGTACCATGAGATTTGTGCTTGGAAAACGTGGAAAATCTGCAAATCAGAACTTGACCGAAAGAAGTGGAAAACGGAAAATCTGTAATCGAAAAACGTGGGAAAAGTTACACCGAGTACTGTGAAAACGTTAAAAACTGAAAATTTGTACACGTAAAACGTGGGCATTTTTAAAAATGTGAAATTACGTAAATCATTACTTTTGGATTTGACATGTTATTTACCATGTTATTTATTTAAAATTGACGCGTGGTTAAATTTAAAAAAGCGAAATTCGCATTGCCTTCATTCACTGTAGAAAATCAAAAGTCAGCATAAAATGCTTCGTATTATTTGCCTAACAAACTAGACGCTGGAATTTAAGTATTAACCCTGGAATTAAGCCCGCGTTTCATTCAAGCACACGTGACCTCATTCAAGACTAGATCACGACCGCTTAAATTTAATTCGTAAAGGTTCTGCCTGAGCACCCCTAAATAACCCAGCCACCAGTCTGGATGATCGTATACCGTATATATATATATATATATATATACTGTATATCGATCGTATATCATATCGCACAATCCATGTAATTCATTGACTAACACTATCGATAGACTGATTGCTATATTCTGACGAAATTGGCACTATTGCGCTATCCTGTGGGTATCTGAAATTCGGAATAATACGGAATACGATCGTATAGTATCGCATTTTAAAAAAATGGGACCGAGCTAACAACTTTTCAAACACACAAGAAAAATTCTTCAAACGTGTCTTCCTCTTAAATTTTAACTCACCTGACTATCTAATAAGCAATGAACTATTCCTAACCCCCATAAACCTTCACCTCTCCCAGAGGACCTTCTCTCTCTGGCACAGAATGCTCAATAGACCAATCAATGATACCTCTCGAACAATATTTCTATTCTGGCTGGACACCCACCCCGACAAATACAACCCCCTGCGGAAATTTGTCGAGCTTACCCTTACGGAAAAATATAGAGTATAAACTCCTAGTTTTTAACTCATGTGAAACTGTTAGTTTTGACTAATGGTAAACTCAGAGGTAAGTTCCTCTTTTCCGCCTAGTTGACTACCTCGTAAACCATCAGTTAACCCCGTGTTCAAATCAGCTGCCACTCAAGTTTTAAAAACTAAGTGCTAACTGATGCCATATTGATGTGATTTTTCCGACTAGTTTTCTAAGTGACTGACTATGAAAACTAGCAGTTGGCCACGTTTCCAAGACAGTGTAATCTCATTTTTAAAGAACTATGAGTTAACAGATGTCATACTCATATGATTTTTCCCATTACTTTTATGTCTGATTGACCAAAGAAACTAGTAGTTGGCCAAATAACCAAAACAGTGGTAACTCATGGGAAAAAAGACTATTAGCTAACAGTTTTCATATTCATCATATTTTTTACAACAGTCTGATATGATAATGACAATTGAAATCAACTTATTTAACCACAGATTTAACCTTGATTTTGCTATAAGTTAGTATGCAAAATTGGATCATTACAAAACAATGATTAATGACATACAATAAATTAGCTGTAACATATAAAATGCATATCAACAGATTTTGTTCATTTTAAAATGTGAACTTTATTTGAAAGTTGTTATATATATACACAATCTGTCTATAGTCTACATTTCAACGTGGCAATAAAAACACAAAGACAATCACACACAATCACATGTGTGCAAAAAACAGCGTTAATTGCATTGTTTAATAACGGCGATAATTTTCAGGTTAATTATAGCGTGTCGATTTTTCCCTTATGACTTAATTTATGACTGCTCTAGTATGATTCGTAAAACATATGCCTAACACGTGGACTATATCTTTTACTTTTAGATTTTGTTTAAAATATATATGGTAATTTCATAGTAGCTAGATTACTTTATATTTATAATTGGCGAGGAAAATAAAGTAAAATTAAGTGCAGGCAAAAGGCTGGTAAAACAAGTGTAAACACTAGCTGTTTCTTATGTAATCCAAAATACTTTTGAGCATAATATTAGGCAGACAAAAACTCGCAGCCTTTCTAACAATTAAATTGACAAAAACTTGAATCCGTTTCATGAGACATTTTATTTTATTAGAAGAATTTTTAATTTGTTCTGCTTTTTCTAAATTAAGCCACAAACAACCACAAAGGTTTATGGACCCGAGAAACTAATTCTGAGGATTTTCTCATATTTTTTGTTGAAACTAAGTTTACGATTTTATGACTTAACGACTTTTGAGGAATAGCAACATTGACGTTTCTAAATTATTTTGGGTTGAAATGTTATTTACAAGTAAAAGGTGTTTATCTAATTCAAAGTTTCTATCATTACAAGAAAATGTTTTCTATCACCTTGTGATATAAAAATTCTAAATGAAAACAATTAAATGTTCTATCATTTTTGATTATTCCACCAGCGAACAATGAACTCTTATATAATTTTCCAGAAACTAAAGCCAAATTTGTTTCACAAAATTCATTATCGCCTACATTGTATTTAAAAGATAAGTTGCCATTTGCAAAATGAAACCATAAGTAAGGCTTGTGCCCTGCTACAGTGTTTCCTATACCTTTATCTTATTTTGCAATGTAATGACTCGTTCTCCATAAAGCAGTGATCAGATTTTATAATACAAAAATATATTTTACAACATTATGGTAAACATAAACTCACCAAAAATTGTATCACATCCAGTAAAAGACTCCGTACAGTAGTTCTACCGTAATTCCTCTGAAGTGTTGCATTAAAGTGTGTGGTATTTATCAAAGCGAATGCTGTGGTGCAAGGTATAAACACTTAAAGACGAGGACGAAATATTCACTCTGTATCACTTTCAGTGCTTTCTCTTCCAGTAAACCAAGATTTCATACATTTCAATAGTTTTGTTGAAAGCTAGATGCTGTGGCAAGTAAGTTTATGGCTGTGAAATCTCCAATCTTTTCTGTCACTTCCTCTTCAGTGAAGGCAGATGTCTGATCTCCCTCCACTAATGATATTTCATTACACGTAGCAACGTCCAAGGTTTCACCAGTTTGCACTAGCACAGTGTATTTACGAGAATCACAACTGACTGCTGTTAGTGAAGTACGCTGCCGGTCTTCACTGTCATTCGAAAGTTGCTCTATTTCGTAACGTTCATTATGTTTAATGTATTTATAGCAAGCTGACATTTCTGCAAACCCCTTAGACAATATTTACATTCATATGGTTTTAAACCGTAGTGCCTAAAATATAAACAAAATTAACATTACAAGAAGGAACTTTACCACATTTTCGATTGCAAATAACCAGGGCACATATCTTAAGTAAAAGCCACATTGTATGGGACTCTTCATAATAGACCATGACAAGCACATTGAACATTCGAATAACAATCTGACCATATATTATAGTATTTCTCCAAAATAATGCTGGTGTTATATAAATAGCTGCAATGATTTAGATCAAGTACTTACCTATTCATGTGTTCATTTAATGATTGTTGTCTTGTAAATGTCTTCCCACAAATGTCACATATAAATGGATTTTCCCCTATGTGTTCGGTTAAGCCTCTCTAAATCACCTGTAAATTAGTAGATAAAATATCAGTATCAAAGGTCAGTTACCGTAAATTAATTCGCACCATTAACAAATCCATGAGAACACCTTTAAGATTGACTTTACCCTTAGTAAGAAATTTTGAAGCACAAGAAGGGTCGCACTGATATTTCCGTACACCTTCATGGCGCATCATGTGCAATCCAAGCTGAGATTTCTGCCTAAAACTGAATTTTTCCACAATGTTCGCACAGGTGTACTCCTTTTGATCCAAATGCATTGCCCTATGTGTTTGAAATGGAAAACAGATTTATAATCAATCAAACAATTGGAAACCAATTGAAATATAAAAACGACCAACTGACGCATATGGTTTTTCCCCAGTTTGGTGCCGAATGTGGACCTTCGACTTAATCAAATGCAACAAATTTTCATCGACACCAGCTTGTGCATCGATCAATTAAAAACCAAACCTGTATTAATTCCGTTACGATATCACTCTTCACAGGTTTTACTTTATTAATTAAGTTAATATTAAATATCAGTACAATTAACTTACCAGACATGAATCGACCCTAGCAGCTATTTTGGAATGTTTACCATGCAGAGATGCTACTTATAGTTGTTTTATAATTTTTAACCTGACAGATTAAAACAAACAGCTAGTATAAATTAAGTACTGTTTATTAAAAAATATGGGGAAGTTTCTAATCACTTAAAAAGTAAACAAAGAATTAAATCGATTGAACTTTTGAAATAAATTTCTAATGATTTCACTTACCTTTTCGATTGATATAACTTAAAAAAGTCTCCACGAAATGACTATATAGCGACTGCACAGAGTAACCTATTACCCACCGAAAACGCAATGTCCGGACGAGGCTATTTTCCCCCTCGTTCGAAACACTGTGCCCATATATGGTGCTAAGATGAAGGGATTTCCTGTCACGTGACCGAAAGTTGTTTACAAAACCCCATGCAGCAGGTGTTGAGGCAAGTTTTAACTGGCACGGGGTCATTCAAAAATCTCAACTTAATGTTGAGAAGGGTGTTATGTAGGGCCGAATAAAGTAAATTTTAATAAAGTAAATTGTATTAAAATTAAGATGGAAATAAAAGGTGGTAATTAAGTGATTTAGGACAATTTTTTTTTAAAAAAGGCGTGCATCATTATCGGAAATATTGAATGAAGAAGGCAATCATTTCCCTTGATAGGAGAATTTACTGTTGATACTATCTTTACATTTTCCAGTTTGCAATGGCATATGCATGCTCACTCAAATTCAATTCCATTAGTTTTCACTTCAATTAAAATTAAACTGCGAATTGGTAATTTTACGATAATTCTCGGTTTACATTTAAAAACAAATAACAACGCATGCACATCATAAATAAAAGAAATGGCATACATGTAGATCAACTATGGTAAGGTTTTCCAGAACCTCCAGACCTGAGACTTTCACAACCGATCGAACTACAAAATTAATGTCAATCTCGGTGTTTTTCGCCAATGGATTGAATGATTAAATGCCACGTGATATAGGCTTGCTGACGAAATCTGCGTAAGGTCCATTGTCAGCACGTACTATATGGTAATTTAATGCCACGCATATCAGTTTATATACATGTATTATTTATTAGTGGAAATTAAGATGCACCAGAGCCGTTTTAACAAATGGTTTTATCCGCCATTAGACTCCCTGAAACTATATAAGAAACATTTTTTTGATAATTTTTTTAATACCTTCTAATTAACTTAGAAACCTGCTTTTTGGGGAGCATATTTCTAAATAGAATAGCAACCATTTTACTGATTTTCATTAAAATTCATTGATTTTACGGCACCGTTTCACAGACAGAACATTGGTTGAAAATGCGTACGATGACTATGCATTACGAAACTTTTTTATAATTTAGAACAATATGGTACCATAAAACGTGTAAAAAATTAAAGCTCTGTATAAAACCAAAGTGTGAAAAAAAATTCGGAAACATAACTAACCTAAATGTGAATATAAAGGCTAAGTTCAGTGTAGTCAGCAATGTAAATGCAATGCAGCATTTAGGTTAGTTTGTAATAATTTTTAATAAAATTTCTTATTAAGTTAGAAACGGGATTTTTTGATAGTTTATTTTTAAGAATACTACAAAACATTTTCTAAAGTTTCATTAATATTCGTCAAATATTTGTCAATGTTTCTTTGACACAAACTTGGGTATAAAAAAGTTAAGGATTTTTTAATACGTTACTTTTTGTAGTAACATGTCCTACAAAACGTTATTTGTAGGAATTTGTACAATATTTGTACAATTTCGGTATTTAATTTTGTAATTAAAATTTTGTTTTCCTAGGATGAATAATTAAATGACGTCCTCATAGGACGTTTATTTTGAGTAATATTGTATACATGCAATTTCGTCCTACTAGGACGAACAAAATGACGTCCTCATAGGACGTTATAATTGTGTGGAATTTATACAATTTCGTCCTACTAGGACGAACAATTATAGTCTCCAGGTTTTTTTCCTGACAACGGTACAAGGGCGGCCGGCCCGTTTGCGAAAGAACTTTGAAATTCGAAGTAGATATCGCGATCACGACCAAATTATAAAGAATTTTGTCAGGATAAAATTATCACGCGATATTAATTTAAATATCCCTGCATGGACACTTTTGAAGTTGGATAATAATATTAACTTCGATATCCGTTTTAAGTAAGAATCATATTTAATAATTCAATAATTTTGACAAAAATTTTTTTGTGTTTCAATTTATGACTCGATCGTAATCTTTTAATTAATCAGTATACATTCGCGAAATTTACGTATGTTTTTCTTCATGATACGGCTTGCATGATAATTCGAGTAATCTGCGAATTACTCAACGACTTTCAATTTTATTAGTATGATATGATTTTGCAAAGGCTTTGGGTGATGATTATTTGCCGACCATTTGTGACGAATTTTCGGTCATTCGATCATGTTTAAAGATTTCCCTTCTGCGTCGCGTGCTTGCTGCCAGATTTTTACCCACGGGAATTGTCGTATGACGTCCTCGTAGGACGTTTATTTTGTGCAATATTACAAATTCGTCCTACTAGGACGAACAAATGACGTCTTCGTAGGACGTTAATTATGTGCAATTACAATTTCGTCCTAGAACGAAACAAATGACGTGTTCGTAGGACATTAATATTGTTTCATTATAAAATTATCACGATAATACAGATTATGGAAAATTTATATTTTTATTAATTGTATCAAAGTGTCGGACATATTACACTGCCAGATTTTCACCAAAAAACATCAAAATAACTTCACTATTATGGCATGACGTCATCTGAAACAAAATCGCACAGAAATACCACAAAATTTCCTTCCAAGAAAAGTGAGGGATAATTCAACATTTGATTTCCAGCAAAAATCATCAAAAAAACTTCACTTTTAGGTCATGACGTCATCTGAAATAAAATTGTACGAAAATATCACACAGTTTCCTTCAGGGATAATTGATATCAAATTGAGGTAAATTGTCCATCAAATTTATTGCAAAATTCCACCAAAAGAACACCAGTTCTCAATGTGACGTCATACTGAGATCCGGCTTTGAGAAATCCCTCAGTTTACCCTTAGTATAAATCGTCAAGAACTGCGGTCAGTTTGATGGAAAACAAATTCCACAGTTTTCATCTAAAAACTGCGAGAAAAATAGCAGTAAGCGACATGGCCACAATTTTCAATCAGTTTTCATCAAGGAACAATCAGCCAGTTTTTCGAAAACTCCAATGGCATACAGTTTTCCCTCAAAAGTGTGGGCAAACTCGCAGACAACTGGCGGATTCCATGAGTTTGCCCTCACTTTGCCCACACATTTTTCGGTAAGGGATTCTTTTTAGAAATTTAAGAATTACTAATTTCAAGGAAATCATGCAGTGAAAAACTGAAAAGTGTGGCTAAGATTATATGCTGTACATATGGTTTATTCATCCACCTATAAATGATACTAAGTATTGCAATAAATAAAAAAAAATTGCCAAGACTTCAAATGAAATGATGTAAAACGGGAAAACATTTACCTGGCCCTGTTCTAGCTGGTACCCTCCTTTTTATTTTATTTACATATACTGTACGTCAAATATCTGACTGGCATTTTTTTGCAGATAATCTGGAAATTTAGGTTAAAATGTACTGTAATCAATTTATCTCAGTATATCTCAAGAAATTTTAACGCAATAAGATATAATTTACGAACTTCACGTACAGTATGATGCCGACATTAACTATAGGCTACTGTATATTTTAATAGAGATCATTTATTTTAATCCAAATTAAAGGTCCTAATCACCATTGGAAATGGCATATACTGGTTGTAGTTATAAGCATTGATTTTCAGTCTCAGATGTAGTACAAAGGACGCCGTGCCTGTAACCAGTAGATGTACGAAGTTTAGCCAGTTCTAAAGACCGGTGTGAAAGTGCAACACACGCAAGCTGAACTCTTAATAGGCCTATTATACTGCATGTTGTTTGTCAAAAATTGACCGCAATTTTTTATCAAGTGTCCTTTGAACTCAAGACCTGGATTATAGTCATGATAATTGATAAACCCATCGATTACGATATTCCAAACGCTTGTTGCTTTCTTTAAAGAAAATCGTTATTGGCTGATGAAGGTAGGCCTACAGTAAATAAGGATTTGATCAGAAATTATTGATATTAAATAGGACATGGCTAGTATATAACCGTACTAAACAGCATGTCAGCATGTCACTACGAGATGCAAAGATTATTTTATCGACCATTATACAGGGTGGTACAGAAAGGATGAACCAGTGCCAACATCTCCAGAATGAGTGCAAAAATGAAAAAATCAGACAATGGGGACATATAGGAATCATGGGGCACTGAATTTAATGGCTTTCCTGTAATGTAGGTGTGTTATGCCTGGGTGCAAACATACAAGAAGCCCAGAAGTCATTTGTTGTGTGGCGATCGATAATTAAATGTTGAAATTGGAGCTATTAAACTAATCTTTCGACGCCCTACAACTTTCTAATTGACTTTTGCTTTGTAGCTATTACCATTTAAGAGATAGGACCTAAAGGCCCTTGAAATCTGCCTTGGGGCCATATGTTCTGGACACCATTAAATTCAGCGCCCCATGGTTCCTATATGTCCCCATTGTCTGATTTTTCATTTTTTCACCCATGTATTATTAGTCTGTGCAAAATTTAATTGTACTGATCAAGCCTCTTTTAAGGAGAGTAAAGAACCAGGATGTGCCTAGTGTAGAGGCTTTTAATTTGCAATGTGGCAAGTGATCCTTAGAATTCCATCCTGATTATTGAGAATACTGTTTGCTAAGCAAGTAAGAGTTTATCATGAATACTTCTTAGAAGCTTGCCATGTAGCCTACGCCAAGTTTTGACTGATGCAAGAGCAGTCTACCTTCATTGCACACCTTGTGTACTTTGCTGTTGGCCTTACACCAAAATTTGGCAAGCGCTGTAAATATTTTTCCTAATTTCCTTTGGCTTGTATTTCAATAGATTTAAAATATGTAACGATTTTCATCCAAGCTACGCAGCTAGGCTTTGAATAATAGCCTGAGCAAGCTAGTGAACAGCTTGACGTGAACGTGAGATACTGTACGTGCAATAAACCCCCAGTGTAAACAGCGACAACTACTCTTTTGATTAAGTTTCGCATGCAATTAGACCTATTTGTACTTCTGTGTTTCAAATCCTTATTCACACATTAATTCCTTCAACAACTACCATGAGCATGAATGATTTATCACTTCAAAATGAGATTCGCTCGACTTTGTTCTTCTATTGATGAAAAACTGTACTTTTTTTGAGCATGCATTATTTCTTGTAATTTTTGTATTTGTTTTCTTTCAGTCTTGGGATGCTTTTTTTAAGAATGCAACTGCTGGAGCCAAGCCAGGTGAAGCATATTCTCCACCACCTCAGTTGTACAGCTCACCCTCACAACGGACCTTTAGTCCAGATCTCACTCACTCTTTGGTACCTGGCACTGGCCTTACTGACGAACGGATCATTGATGACCATCTTGCTGTGCAAGCCATAATTCGTTCCTATCAGGTAAATTTTGATATTCTGTAGGCCTTCGTTGCAAATATGGGGAACTTTTGCTGAGGTAGTATTTTTCTCATTGATAATATTGAATGGTTTCTGTGGGTCTGAAGATGTCAAAAGAATTTGACAGGCATTGTATGGTTTGAAAAACACCTGCCGACTTCAAAAATGATTGTCAAATAGCTGTGTCAAGGTCTGATATAAAGCAATATGCCTAACCTATTTGAATTGCATAAAAATGCTTTAGTGCACAATGTGCAAATTAATTATAGCTAATATATTTGTTTGCACTTGATTGGCACTTTTAAAGGAATACTCCCAAACTTAAGCAGTGTCGTTGTCAATTATAAAACTCCGGTATCAAAATTTATCTTTTGTGTTAAAAATTAATATCAACATGCAAAAACGTCAAAAAATGTCAAATAGGCTTGCTCATCTTTTGAATTAGTGAACTTTGATAAATGTTTGATTAGGTTGTATTAGATTTCAGGTTATTTCAGAATCAGTTCGGTGTATAGTTCCCTAGTTGAAATTTTGTTTCAAAATGATACTTTGGTAGAAATTTCAAAATACTTTTTAAAAGTTGCTCGTCGACTAACAATCACGGCCTGTGTTGTCTTTTATCTTGTACAATCAGTAATCTGTGTGCTGTTTTAATCTTAATCACGTGATATCTGTTTACCGATTTTAATGTTCTATTAGGCTAATGATTAATATCTATCTGGGACTAATAACACATGCCTGTAGCTGTTTTAATAGCATGTTTGAAAAATTCTTTTGAAAATTACTAAAAGGATTATGCCTAATAAATTTATAACAAGTTCTGTATTTTATAGAAATATATCAGATATTAGAGAGCTGCTTTTCATGGTACATTATCTAACTCTCATTTTTGAGCGTTCTTCGAACTATTGTTAAGGTTCTTTGAGATCAGATTAGCTGGTAAATTTAATCATGTCTGTTAATTGACAGTTAACCTCGAGTTCCCCAATCCTGCGATGTTATAACAATATTACTATGCTGGATTGTGCTAGTGGTGATACTATGTAAACAAATTTAGATAGTATCATTAAATCCTTTCCTCTGATTAAGGTTAGATTTATTGCTGATTACCAAATATCAGAGTGGTGCAACCCACCTATTAGGATATATTCTTTAATTATATGTATTTGCATGGTGTTTGTTTTGTGAGTTTTTGTTTTCTAGTGTTATTTAAGTTGTAGCCATAGTATTAATAATTAAATCAACCATTGACAAACCTTTATTCGTGCAGCATGGCTTTTATGTAGCCATATTAATGCTTTTGATCTGACCACTGACTGATTAATTCTCCATAGTAATAACTTATGTAGTAACCGTAGTTGCTGATTTGTTTGATGCTTGCAGGAGCGTTTCTTCTGAAAATAGTCATGGAGATAGTTGACTCCTTTACTCTTGATATAAGCAGAGGCTTGGCCATGCTTAAATCTGATCATAATACAAATATTTGTAGAGAACGCGTTTCAATAAATACTGAAGCAGTGTTTGTTAGAAACTTGTTTACTGGTAGTTAATACTTACAGATATTGCTGTTGCTTTTTGCATTACATTTGCTGAAGCATAGTATTTGCTATGTAGCCTACTATTGTAATAAATGTAATTTTGATAGCAACTACATTAGTAATCAATCATGCTGCCACAATCCTGTTTCAAATATTTTTTTGGTAACGTAAGTTAGATTAGATGAACATTCATACAAGCTCAGTTTGCATATACAATGCATTTTTAAGAATTTTTCTAAAAATCCTGTAGTTTTTATGCTTAGAGCCTGTATTATCATAGTACAACCAAACAGTATACACTGAGGATTTGTTTGCTGCCAAAGTTTGATCACTTGGAATTTAGTTATAGCAAGGCCTACCCTCATAGCTTTATGACACATATTTATAAAAATACTAAAGGAAAATATGGCATTAGTTTTAAGTTCTCCCTTAGTGCATTAACTCTCTCTCTCGCTACTGAAATGGAACTGCACGTTAACTATCTTCTTGTCCGTTTGTTGAAAAGACCCTTTCTTGCATGCCTTTTCTATCCTCTTATTGTCCCTGTTATTATACTATACTTAATAGCCGGTTGCGCCATTGGGATTTCCTGCTTATACCTACAGTATATAAGCAGGAAAGTAAATATTTTAATAGCAATGATTCAGCGTTTCATATACCAATTCGCTATCTTGGCAAAGTTTAAAATTATTTTCAGTTGAAGCATGATTTCTTTTCTAACTTATATTTCCTTTCACTATTTTTATGCATACGGTTGACCCATAGTAAATCCTGTGAAAAGTATAAAACGGCGGGATGATGGTATAAGAAAATCATGTCGGGGGGGCTATAGTCGCATGTTAAATATCTGTATACCTTTCAGGGATCGAAATAAGAGTAAGGAGGAGTCATGGGAAGTCAAATGCTAAAAATATATAAAGTCTGTAATTAATAAACATTCTTGGGTAGTTTTCTGTTGTTGAGACATTTGCTAGAGTTTATTAGCGACAAACACTTCATCAAAAGTCACCTTGGCCTATCCCTTCAATAATAGGTTTAAGATTTCTAAATTTTATAATGTATTCTATCAAAAGCCCCACATGTAACAATGGAATGAAGTACTAGTACATGTAATGCCTAATAACTTTTCTTCCAGCATATACTGTATTCTGTTTTGGAGAAAACCCTTGCCCTCCCCCCCATTTAGATTTCTCTAACATTTTGAAGTTGTTCTGGTCTCTTGGTACCTTACTCTATTTATGGTTTGGGGTTATTCTGCTGTTATAGTCAAGAGGTCATCATGCAGCAGCTTTGGATCCTTTGAAAATCACCTACGCTGACCTTCACCAAGGCTTTGAGGACAGGAAAGGTACTCCTCCTGAGCTAGTGGTTCGGAATTACATGTTAGGTATGTTTGAAACAAAATATTCCCGAACTTTACCTCCTGTTGAGCATGACAAGATCTGCTTTTCTTTGCCCTCTCATCAAATTTGAAGATCTCCCAATTCAAACTATAAGCATCTTGAATGTTGCAACTTTGTGGCAATCAGAAATTATGCTATTGGCTTTATTGTACTACCTTAAAAGACATGCTTTTTGTTTTGCATTTAGTTATACATGTATATTAAGGAAACTATATTGCTGTACTTTTTTTTAGCTTTTTGGCAGCGTGCCATGTTATTGGCAGATAGGTTAGTAATGACTACAGCAGTGTCTCACAGCGCAGTTTTTTGCTCAATTAGTTATGACGTTTAGGTTTCTTAAGCTTGAACACTATTATCCATAAATTTATTTTATCAGAAATATGTAATGATACGTAATGCAAGCTGTATTGCAAGGTGGTCAGCTGTGGTCATATCAAATGATAACTGCAGTATTTTAATGGAAAAATACAAGTGCACTATATTTCTATTCCTGTAAGGAATAATCATGCTTATGTAATATATTGTTATTGATACTTTGGTTACTAAGCTGCAAGTACGTTTACTGTTATTGTAGAAGAATGACTACTTGGCTGCACGGTTTCTATGGATAGTTAACTCTAAAACGTTAGATTAACTATCATTAGCTATTTATTTGTTTCACTAATATCCTTCCTACAGACTAGAGGTCACAATGTAGCTCAGCTGGATCCATTAGGTATTAGTAGTGCGGATCTGGATACATCAACTCCACCAGAGCTCGTCTTAAAAAGTTACTTATTAGGTAAGATTATAACAATGCAACAATGCTTGCAGTTGAGTTCAAGTTTTGGAAAGCAGCTGCTGTTAAATTTATCTTATAGAAGAGAGTTTATTCATCGATAAAAACTTGAATTTACGTTGAATTTTTAACAGATATGCATATGCAATGTGCAACAAACGCTTATAAAGTTGAAGTATTTTTTTTATTCAACAATTTTTCTTTCATGGTACATTTTTCGCTTTATGATAGGTAGTTTTGTTTTGTTTTATCTTAAGGCATTTCTGTAAAAATTTGCTACTGTTATACTGTATATGTATTACTGTTGAAACAGAAATATTACTGATAATAATGAAAGTCTTCTAGAAAACCAATATAATTTCAGATCAGCTACTAAAATTGATTTAAATACGTTTTTTTTAAGGAAATTTAAGTCTAAAGAATAATGCAAATGGCAGCTTTTGAATGCAATAAATTTTGTGTGAACATCTGTGCAAGTTTCCAAAATTAAATTTTCAGAATTTTTCACTCCACCTCACGTTTACAAAAGAATGCAAAATTTGTTGAAAACAGCGATAACTTGAGTGTTTTAAATCTTTTAGCATGTCGATTTTTGCACATGTAACTTCATGGCTGCCAAAAGTGTCATTCGTAAAGCTTCTGTATCAGTATCATAGCTCCCCTAATGTATTTATCACTATCTTTTTTTGGATTTGTTGTGAAATATCTGACTTAAGTTGTCGAGATAAATAGCATCACTAAGTAATTTACTTAGATTATATAATTTTGTTTAAAACATCTATAATTGTTGACTTTATTGCTCTTCTTCAGCTAGTTGTAAAGTTCTTTGCTTGCTAAACAATGCATGGTAATTGCATTTGCAAAACATGTACTTAGCCTTAATGCCTGTCAATTTTAAAACATATATGATTCTATGTAGAAGCATGGCTTACAAAACTGCTTATTTTGGCACAATTTTATCACCTAGATAAAATATTAAACACTGACTCTGCTGAATTGCTTGGAAAATTGGAACTTATGAAACCAAGTAGGTACATGTATTATGGCTGTAAATATAGTAAGGTTTGCTGATAATTCTACTAGCACGTAAGATTATATCCAAGCTTTAAATACATGTAGTCTCATTAACCAACATAGCCTACATGCTACTTGCAAGATGCCTAGATAGCCTACCTGCATGATCGTAGAAAATCTCAATCTTTCTTTGCATATACGTATCTAGTTATTATTTTTACCATAACTTTAAGGGTTTTTTTTTTCAAAGAAAGGAAACATTTTTAGAACAAATTGAAACAAACGTTTCTGTGGATGTTTGCATGAAATGATTTTGATCTCTAGTGATGTTGGTGTAAGGTTTGCATTTACATTATTCATATAATATTTGAAAGAATTTAACGGAATTTCATGCTGAAAAGCAGATCTTGTAATTTAATAAAAATCTCGTTCATTTTTAGCCATTGACATATTCCTCGAAATATTGTTGCATGAGTGAAAGACATAAATAATTTCACTTGGTTCTTGTGTTTCTTTTTATGGGAATTAATAGAAGAAAAGGATATGCACCGTGTTTTTAAACTTCCGTCCACAACATTCATTGGTGGGAATGAAACTGCTCTGCCTCTTAGTGACATTTTGCGTAGATTGGAGGTTAGATCATTAAATTGATTTTTACATCTGTGAAGTTATATTTTTTGACCAAATACAGTCGTTTATTTTTATTCTATGGCTCTGCAGGAGGCCTACTGTAGGCATATTGGTGTGGAATTTATGTTCATCAATAGTTTGGAGCAACTCAATTGGATTCGAAAGAAGTTTGAAACGCCTGGAGTTATATCCTTTTCCAAAGACGAAAAGCGTTTGATGATGGCTCGAATGGTTCGGTCACAAGGGTAGTAATCCTCCACATGTACTGGAGTCTTCACATGGACACTTCATTTGATCTGTTCTCCATGATTGGCAATTTGTTATGAGATGGTATCTTGTATAGTACATAACATCAATGACAAATTTTACAATAGGTTTGAAGCTTTCTTAGCGAAAAAGTGGCCATCTGAAAAGAGATTTGGATTGGAAGGCTGTGAAGTCCTCATTCCAGCGATGAAGCAAATAATTGATCGATCAAGCGATTTTGGCATTGAAAGTGTGGTTATGGGAATGCCTCACAGGTATTTGTTGGGAAACTTGCCCTGCCCTATTTATTTCAAACTATCTTTTCAGATCAATATCTGAGTTTCCAAAAAAGTTCCTTTTGAGCAAACGCATTATTGATTGATCCAAAAATGAAAAAAAAGATAGTTTTATGTCAATTAAAATGAAACTGTGCAATTCAAAGGTAGTGACCATAAGGTCAGGATTTAGGCTATTGAGAAACATTAATCTTGATAGGTACATTTTTGAATTGGTTTTCAAAGTGTATAAATCGATGATATAACTTCATTTTTAACAGGGGCCGTCTAAATGTCCTCGCTAACGTTTGCCGAAAACCTCTTCAACAAATATTCACACAGTTCAGTTCCCTAGAAGCTGCTGATGAGGTACACAAGTATAACATTATTAGTTTTATCTGTTAAAAATGGTAGTTCATTAATAGACACTATATCATTATGTTAGGGCTCTGGTGATGTCAAGTATCATCTAGGTACATACATTGAGAGGCTTAACAGAGTAACTAACAAGAATATTCGCTTGGCAGTGGTTGCAAATCCTTCCCATCTTGAAGCTGTTGATTCCATAGTTCAAGGTAAAACCAGGGCAGAACAATTTTACCGTGGTGATACTGAGGGCAAAAAGGTTGGTGTGTTACTTAGATATATTGATTGTGGTTTCCAGTTAATAATTTTGAAATAATTTCATAATTACAATTCTTTGTTGCTTTTTCTTACAGGTTATGAGCATGCTATTGCATGGCGATGCAGCATTTTCAGGCCAAGGAATTGTTTATGAGACCTTTCACTTGAGTGATCTGCCAGATTATTCTACTCATGGAACCATCCATATTGTAGTGAATAACCAGGTTAAATATTATAATTTATCCCAAATTAATAAGTTAACAAATCAAATCTTCTTGTGCGTTATTTTTCAAATTGCCTTGTTTCGTTTAAGGTGGGTTTCACTACTGATCCGAGATACTCAAGGTCTTCACCTTATTGTACCGATGTTGCGAGAGTTGTGAATGCCCCTATCTTCCATGTGAATGCTGACGATCCAGAAGCGGTAATGCATGTGTGCAATGTTGCTGCTGAATGGAGAGCTACCTATCATAAAGATGTTGTAATTGATCTGGTAGGTGTGAAAAAACTTTTGAAAATATGTGTTGCATGAACAGTTATAGCATACAAAACATCGTATGATATGGAGGGTTAATCGGTCTACCCGATTTCAATTGGATTAAATATTCTCGTCACAATGGACCCCAAATCAGCTTGGTGTTCCTTGAGTGGGTTCTAATGATGACTTTGACCGCCTAAACGGCTACGTTCAACAATTCCCACAATGAGTTTTGAGTCATGAGGCAATTCTTGAGCCCATACTTGAACCATCCCGTCTCGCCGTGGCCCATTGAAGATGAAGCTTCGTAGTTACATTATTTTCTTGCTGGTACTATCTGGTAACAAATCTTGCAGCTCTTCTTTAAACCATTTGTATTTCCTGTACAAGAACTGCTCTGCAGTTATCCAAATTGTGCAGCAGTATTTCAGAAGATGTTGCACTAGCGTCTGATATCCGAACTCCTTTGCATTTTATGGACAATTTGGAATACTCTTGGACAAAACTAAGACATTGATTTGTCATACCAGTAATTTTTTGTGTGCAAATTCCAAAATTTCATTAGTAAACTTGTCTCGTTATTTAGATAATCTCGATATCTATAGAAAATGAGTGTACTATTTTGAGACATCACATATTCACAGGTAATTAAATTTTATATAAGAAGTAATTTTAATACGCTTCTTTCTTATGATAGGTTTGCTATCGACGCAATGGACACAATGAAAGTGATGAGCCAATGTTTACACAACCCTTGATGTATACCAAAATTCGAAACCAAGTTCCCGTTTTGGAGAAATATGCCAAGAAATTGATAGATGAAGGTGTTGTCACTGAGCAAGAAGTGCAGGTAGAGGCTCATTTTGTGTAATTTCCTCTTTCATTCTATAAATCAATTTCATTGCTCTGTTATCTTCAAATTCGTTCAGGATGAAAAAGAAAAGTATGACAAAATCTGTGAAGAAGCTCAAAAAATATCGGCTAGAGAAACTCAAGTATTTAACAAAGACTGGTTGGATTCTCCATGGAGAGGTTTCTTTGAAGGTCGTGATCCTCTTAAATGCACTGCAACTGGAGTCAACAAAGAGACCTTATTTCATGTTGGCCGAAAGTTCAGTAGCATACCAGAGAATTTCATCATTCACAATGGTGAGAGGAATATATATGTATCATGCATTAGCCAAATCATTAATCTGTTAGTGTAACTGACATTTGTGAATTTTAAAAAGGACTTAAACGGATATTGAAATCCCGGATGGACATGGTGAATGAAGAAAGCGTGGATTGGGCATTAGCAGAAGCAATGGCCTTTGGGTCTCTCTTGAAAGAAGGAATACATGTTCGGCTCAGTGGCCAGGATGTGGAACGTGGCACGTTTAGCCATCGTCATCATGTTCTACATCACCAGAAAATAGACAAAGTTACATACCGTCCTCTTTGCGATTTATACCCTGATCAGGCACCATATACTGTGTGCAACAGCTCTCTGTCAGAATTTGGCGTTTTGGGTAAACATGAACTTGTGATTTTTGATGTTTTTATAGCTTGATGACAGCGCTTAACCTTGAAAAAGCCAACTATTAAGGATGAGAACATTAATTAATTTCATGTATTTAAAAACAAATTGGAATTAATTTTATTCAGAAATATGCATGCCTAGTTTAATCTCCAACTAACGTTGACAGGCATTGTTTGGTCGCTTTATAGCCTGTGTATTTTGTGCAACCTAAAACCACAATCTCAACCCTATATAAAAGTGTTACATATAATATGTTGCATTAATCTCCTAGATACAGATGCAAATTCAATATCATGCCATTTCCAGTCTTACAGTAATCAAAGATAAATTGCATGTAACCTTTTTTAGATTGGTTTGACTCAATACATGTTTTAGCAATCCTTATTTGTTAAGAATCTTGGTAGGGTTTTTCATTTTCCAATTGGTATTTTTGAGATTTTTTTCTTTTATTTAGGATTTGAATTGGGGTTCTCAATGACAAATCCAAACGCGCTGGTTTGCTGGGAAGCTCAGTTTGGCGATTTTAATAACACCGCTCAGTGCATCATTGACCAGTTCATATGCAGTGGTCAGGCAAAATGGGTACGGCAGAGTGGACTCGTTCTTCTTTTGCCGCATGGAATGGAAGGAATGGTAAATGGCTGTTCTGTGATGATGTCAAGATAATGATTTGATCCCAATATCATGGCTAATTGCATATTTTTAGGGACCTGAACATTCTAGTGCCCGTCCAGAAAGATTTCTTCAGCTATGTAGTGATGATCATAGCTATTTTCCACCAGAAGGTGAACAGTTTGAAATTCGACAGCTTCATGACATCAATTGGTTAGTAGTTAACTGCAGTACACCAGCGAATTATTTTCACGTTTTGCGAAGACAAATTGCCCTGCCCTTTAGAAAGCCGGTAAGCTTTAGACAGGAGATTTACTTCTACTTGTACCATATGATTTTGAAATCGATGTTCACGAGTTAATATTTGATGCTTGTGTGGGATCTAGCTCATTATTATGACACCAAAGTCGTTGCTTCGTCATCCAGAAGCGAAATCAAGTTTCTTTGAAATGGACGAAGGCAAGTTTAAGGGCTTTTAAACTTGTGCTTTGTGCAACATTAGATAAAATCTAGATTAAATATTGCGTTTATTTATGCTAAATTTTGAAGGTTCTTTTATTATTCATGTTTATTACAGGAACCAATTTTCAACGTGTTATAATTGAAGAGGGTGTTGCTTCACAAAACCCTTCCCGTGTCAAGAAGCTGGTATTCTGCACTGGAAAGGTTTTCTATGAAATCAGAAAAGAGCGAAAAAATCGAAATCTTGATGAGGATATCGCTATTTGTCGAATTGAGCAGGTTAATTTATCTTGCATTCAACTGTGATGTGCTATTAGCTATTTTGCCTATTTCTTTTTTCCGTTAGTTGTATAATCAAATGCAATTACAGAAAATCGAATTATTTTGGGGTATCAAGCATTAAATAAGATGTGATATCTGTATGTAAAAAAAAAATGAACTGATGCTTGAATAATAGTACAATATAAAACGATCCATATGCAAAGCAGTTTTTTGTATATTAAAAGAGTATATGCTTTTTGATTTTTTGCGATTGATTGCCACACGACAGTTTTATCTATACATAAACTGTTTCTTATTCTTTCAGATTTGCCCATTTCCATTTGATATTGTAAAAAGTGAAGTAACCAAATATCCTAATGCTACATTGTGCTGGGCACAGGAAGAGCACAAAAACCAAGGAGCTTGGGCATACGTTCAACCCCGTTTTGAAACTGCTGTGAAAGATGTTTCCGGGGATAAAGATATGAAGTAAGTGAATACTTTTTAAATCCATTAGCACATACAGTGGCTCAGCGTGAAAATGATACACCTGCATTCAACGACTGTGTATGCAGGGGAAAATCTATTTTTACAAGAAAATACCGTTTAGA